>OY735218.1:57825897-57845897 GCA_963457665.1 Thysanoteuthis rhombus | reverse complement strand
TGGCAGCATGTTTATGCTGGCATATAAGACGGACATTTCATTTAAAAAAGTAAAAAATCATGTAGATATTGCACTTCATCTGATGTGCTGGTATCATGGCTTCTAATAACTTAATATGGACTGTTATGGGGCTTGAATGAGTTGAGTGAGGGCAAGGCTGGGGGCGGCCTCCTCGTCTCAGCTTGCCCACTGTTTTTTTTTAAAGGCAATTGTCACTATTCTATCGATACCTTTTTTACCAAATTAACTTTCCCTCTTCTTTTACCTGATACTGGAACGAAATGATCAACTACCCTTTTTTTTTCTATATTTGCCCTGCTTTCTTTCGTTTCTCTCACAACTAAACTTTCGATCTATCTTTCTTACTTCTGTCGTTAGAATCCTTACACACAACGTCTCTCTCCTATTTCTTTCTCCTAATTAATTATATAAAATATTCAAGAATTAATTTAACTATTCGATCGAATAGTCCCCATCAGCACTCAAATTGTAACACACTTGTACTTTGGTGTGTCATAGGGAGATGAAGATGGCAGTTGACGGCTCTATGGGTTGCCTCTGTGATGGACGATTGTTTCTGCCGTGCCAGTTGACATGGCATTACTCGGACAATTTTCTGAATTTCTCAATGCTAATTATGTTTCTCTTTGTCTTGTTTGCTGGTCAGTCATTTGACACATTCTTATCCTAAACGTTCAATTCTCTGGTGCTCGATGAATTTGTGGACTGGCATTGCTCAGACAACTTTTTTAATTTATGAAAAGATGCACGCAAATTTTTTTCTGTGTTTGAAATATAATTGAAATGGAGTCCAGAAGTACAGGCTGAAAATTTTCAAGTATAAATATATTTAGGTATCGATTTTATTTGTGCTTCTACCCTCATTTCAGTTCATCTTCTGAACACAATGTTTTGGGTGTTGTACCCTGTGGCCTTCCTCTAGTGGGGGTCATAAATGGGGTGGGTTCAGAATGCTTGCATGAGGGGCTCTCACAGAAGCATCTGGATGGAATGCCCTTATTATGCTATCCATTTTTATATGGAAGAAATTCTTTGATTATGACATTCTCAATGTCTCAATCATAACAATGTCAAAAACTGGTACCATGAGGGGGGAGGATATTTGGATTTACAAAAAAATTGCTGAATGTATGATTTGCCGTGATAAGATACAAAAAGGAGCAGTTAACTCTTCCCTTTTTTCTTTCAGTGTTCTTAGGAACTGGTTGGTAGGGGAGATAATTCCTGTTTTTCAAAATGTTCAGTAACTAAAATATATTTGCTTCTTAAGAATGAGGATAAAAACAATAATGAATATGAATAATTAAATTCTCATTCATATGAGAATAGAATGAGAAAAATTGAAACCTTTTGCTTGTGACATAAAAAAAATTCTTGTAAAGTAAATCTTCTGTACGTAAATCTCAGTAGTTGTTTTTTATAGTTACTATAGCTTTAGCAATAAACTCTCTAATACGTTTCTATAACTTGAATTAATGTGTATTTTAATGTTGAGTACATATTTTTAATGAAAACTGTATAGGGAAGCCGCCATGGAGGCATTTTTATTTAATAGATAAGATAAATGCTGGACATATCTGTGCTACAATTATAAAATTGTAACGATGAAATTGAATAAATGTACGACTGGCTACTGCAGGGTCAAACTCTACACCAACTTCTATTCTGACTGCAACATTTGTATTGTATGTATAATATAAAAACATTAATCTTTTTTCAGTGTATTCATCTATTACAATAAAATAAGCCTTTGCGTATCCGTACAATAAATTTTTGTTTATGTTCAAGACTTTTCAATCTAGCTCAGTCTGCAAGATAATCTCCTGGCTATCAGTATTATTTCCATTAATATTCGGACCATCCTCATCTTTGTTGTTTTTCATACAACGTTTCGACTGTTGCACTCTATGGCCTTCGTCAGGTAACATCTGGGAGATTTTTGGGAAGTAACGAACCGAACCCTTTATTTAACAATACTACAAACGCTAAAAGAGGGGAGTACGGTCGATATACCCCCGTCGGATAAATAAAGGGTTCGGTTCGTTACTTCCCAAAAATCTCCCAGATGTTACCTGACGAAGGCCGTAGAGTGCAATGGCCGAAACGTTGTATGAAAAACAACAAAGATGAGGAGGGTCCGAATAATAATGGAAATAATAATAATACCTCATCTCAAAAATTCCGAGATATACTGGCTATCAGTATGTTGTGAATTAAGATCATACCAGGGGATGTGAATTTTACATATTGGTTTACACCTTTTTTAGTGTGGATTGTTTTTGCTATGTCCAAAAGATAAAGTCAACTTCAATTTTGTTATACTCCAAAATTCATGCAACTACTGTTGTGAAAACACCAGCAGTGCTACTAACAGAGCCTCAATTATTTGAATACCCAGGGATCAGGCTTGATTTTCTTGCTGAAGCATCATTTATACTAAATGAGGGTGCCCTAGCAGTACCTTGCTATATCAGCTGGCTTTGTTCGTTGTCTGTCACCATGGGAGAGTGCTAGATCCATGCAGATACTGCTTCTGTCCGATCTTGGAATTTCTTGATATATTTCTTTTCTGTTGAAAATGTATGAAAATCTGTTTTGTCAGATATGTTGACGTTAAGATGGTGATAAAACTTTGGCAACCGACTTCAATAGGAAGTATATTGATGCTGTCTATAGTTTTGAGAAGGGTCATCAACATTCAAAGGGTTTTCCAGACAATTGGACTCCTGTTTGTTGCTAGTGTTGTTAAGTCAACATTTTGGCCAATCCAGCCAATGTTATTATGTTGCCACCATTGGATGAATTCTGTTTACCACCATCACATTTGGATAGTACACCTGAAGAAGGCTGTAGAATGGATCAGCTAAAATATTATGTTAACGATATATATGATAAGGAGTTCAGTTGTCTGAAAAACTTTTTGAAGGAAATATAATGGTCATCCATTTATTTCATACATTCTTCATGTGTCGTGTGTCTGCTTGTTCAATAATGTCAAATCTATAATATCAAACTCGTAAGTGCTTCTCTGCGTCCAGTTTCCTTAGTGGCAGGAAATCCTTGCAGAATCTTTTGAGGAATCTCACTCGGCTAAAAATTTCTCTTGCGAACATTGTAGTGTCATTAGGCACTCTGTTTCAACATCAATAACCCAGCCTACCAAATAACATAACTAACTGACATCATATTTATTTACTTATCGACAGTGACAAGGGTCAGCAAAGAAAGAAACTTTCTTGTCACTTTTCCAAGTAAATATGATATAGATAAATAAATCAGTTGCTTTATCTATTTAGAGGCACCCACACCCGCACACACCCATTGTATATAGGTATTTACTTAGATACAAAATATCTTTGGAATAATTGTTCAACTGTCTCTCCTGATATAACACTCTCTCTCCAATGGCCAACAAATATGGTTAAAAGTTGCGATGTGTCAACATTTAATGATATCTACTGTCTACACAACCATTCAGGGACACAAAATGGTGTCTGTAACTTTGATCTTCTTTCAGTTATGACGAAATTGCACTGGACACTTTGTGTCTTGTGCATTCACTGAAGTTGAGCAATGTTGAACCCAGTCAGTACCAAGAGAGGCAACATCTTCGAATACTAAGTGCCGTTAGCAGCCAAGGATCACATGGAAAGTCCCCCCCCCCTGGTGATCTTATTAATCATCCTTAAGAATAGACTGATCTCTACTCTAAGCTCAATAATTCAATCCAAAGAAGCCCTCTCCCTCTGAACTCTCTGACTTTCAGAATTTTTCCACCTGTCAGTTCCTGCTTTGTAGAATTCTCGAGTCTTTCCTGCTTTTCTTCCTATATTCTATTCAATATCTTCAATGAATTTTCTGAAGCACTTGTTCTGATTGGACTATTTATTGTAATGTGTTCTTTTCAAATAATCCTGTGGAGCTGCAGCAGTTTCATTCTCCAATGTGTGCCAGAGGCTCCATCAGTGGAACTGTCATTTATTTTACCTTACCTCAACAAACTCACACTCTTTACCTCTTGGTTTCTCTTCAACATTCAAAGGTTTTCACTTGTCTGCAGTTTTCACCAGGTATTATGCCCTCGGATTACCATTTGTTCAGGTTTTCAAATAATTCTCTAATTCAATTCCTTGAAAAACTACAAAAAAGCAACTTTTGTAATTCTTTGCTGACAGAAGTAATGAATAAAAAGCAGGAAGTAATTTAAAAGCAATGACAATTATTGACGAAGGATTCGAATAAAAAAAAAATCTGAATCTGATTTTTTTTTCCACCATATTTTCCCAATGATTTTCTGCTAGAAATGCTTTGCCTGGTTTTCAGGCCCCTTAGCGGCTGAAAAAGAACAAACTTGGATTCAATTAATCAATTGTTTCCTAATCCTAATTTCATCATAACATTTTTAATAACTTTCCAAGGAAAGATATCAAAAAGTGAATGATACAGCATCGAGGTTTCAGCTTCTGTTTTTGGAGATGGACCTTCTCTGTAATTCACCTGACCTTTCTGTCCTGGATGTCACAGTTCCAATGCTTTGTCATGCCATCTTATTTTTTGCCAGCCACAGTTTCACATATGATCTCTAGGGATTCACATTGTTGGTCATGATGTCCAGTACTTGCCTGACATTCTTGCAACATGTCCATCCCATTGCCGTTTGAGTTTTCTAATGGTTTTTACAATGCATTTTACTGCTAAAAGAATAGATATTTTATCTTTATTTTACTTTAAGCTATAATTAACTTTTGGTTTATAAATGCATTTGAATCTAGAGTATTATTTTTTATTTGCTGTCATTTATAATATTGAGTGCATGTCATAAAATTGCATGAAAAAAACACTTATTGGTATTTAAAAATGAACAAACAAGTTTCTCTTCATTTCCCGTGATGCGATTGCTGCTCACACGGCTGGCGATTTGTGAATAATAATCTTTTTTTTTTTCAATGGTTTTTCTCCATTTGCTAATATTTTAGTTTTTGCCCTAAGCAAAAGGAATAATTGCCATTTTGTGATAACATAATTTCTTTCATGAAACATCTTTATACTATTTTTTTCTAGGTAGAAAAAAATAAAGCTTGTTAGAAACCATCAACCAAAACTGTCAATAGATTTCTTCAGTTTTCAAGTTGGCCTGGCTTGCCATGTATGTATCATATGTACAGGCCACACTAATAGAGCTAGAGGGTTGAAAATTCCAACATTTACTACTTATGTGTAGAAAAAAAAAACGGTTGTTGTTTTTTGACTCCCCCCACCATTTTTTTTTTAGTAAGGCATTCAATTTGATATGTGGATTTATGCTAAGGTTTTGTTTATGTTGAAAATTTAGAATTTTTGGTGATCACTACTCAACAGGGGTGAGAAAAGTAACAAAGTAACATTCATTGATCATCCCCATTTCCAATTTTTTTAATTGATCACTCCCAATGTGGCATGCTGCTAAAAGTTGCTCGTGTTGTGATGGTTTCTATTGAGTGACTAAGCAGACCTGTTTTAAGCAGTTTTAACTGCTTGTAAATAAATATGCTGTTAGCAATATTTCCAGGATCACTTTTAATTTTTGTTCACTTGTTTAAAATAACTAAGAAAAAATGAGGAATTATACAGAGTTGATTATGTTTATTGAGGTGTGGATGGTCTAATGATTAGCAGATAGGAATATGTAATTGGCAAACCAGGTTCAAACACTGGCTAAGACAGTTTGTGTTTACTTTGCAATAATGCTCTTGGAAAAGGCTTGAATCCATCTATTCTTCCTCCAGCTATGGGTAAACAGCGGGAAAGATTGGGTTCTCCAGCGTTGTTTGGCAAACAGTCTTGGAGATAATAATTCTGAATCCAAACTGGTATTGAACCTGAGGACCATGCAATGTGCACCGGAAAGAATCATGTGTAAGTTTTCAATTTCCCATTATGCTTAGAGATTACAAGACATCTCATCAAATTAGCAGAAAACAGGTGTCTGAGATTACATAGAATCTATTTGGAAACTCAAATGGCAATGGGTAGGCCTTTGAGAACAAGAAAATCCAATTAGTTTTAATGGATCCTCAACCAATGGATCCTCCCGAATGTCCTCTATGGAGCTGAAACATGGAACCTAACCAAAAGATTGACCTTTAAACTGAGGACTGTGCAACTAATCCTTTCATTAGATAATAGATTATCTAATCAAAGGAGCATAAATGAATTTTTCCTTTCCGCTCTCCAATAAACTCATATTCATAGACTGCTGGTTTCCCTTTAATGAATGGGATATAAAAATCACTTTTGTAAACTGAATGAAAGAAAAATTCTAAAAGACTTGCCATCACAGTCAATAATTGAACAATGGTAGCATCAAAATTTGAATTCATGTGAAGAAAATTGCATCGAAGAATGAATTTAGTCAGGATAAATTCTATTTTTGAAATGGTATTTTCTACTGGAAAGCATTTAAAATCGAGTGGAAGAAACATCTAGATTCTGGAGAATTTAGATACTATTATCGAACATGTCTGAATAGGGTCTTAAAAATGTTAGACCCCCCACCAAAAGAAAAAAATTTCAGGAGGGGATGTAATGGAGTACTGATACCACTTTTCAAGTCTGTAGACAAAATGGTATGGCCAGGAGTGTGGGAACACAAACACATGCATATATAAAAAAGGTTACAACTCAGACTTTTCCAAGCGACTACTTGTCAACAAAACACAAGAGCAGTAACTTATTCATTGATCACCCTTTTCTAAAATATTTTGAATTGACCACCCTGATGTGGCATGCTGTCAAAAGATGTTGGTTTTTATTGATAGTCTAACCAGGCTTGTATTCTTTGTCCTGCCTCTCTTCCAGAGTGTTCTTATTCACCTTTTCCAGTGATGTTGGAAGAGGTTCATCTAATTATTTCTGTTTATGCACAATAACCTCAAATGTTCTTGATGAATTTCAATAACATTTTATGGAAGGTAGGGCCATGGCCTGAGAAAAAACTTTGTGGTGGATCCAGGAATTTTTTATTTTTACTTCTGCTGATAAAGTTGGTAGAGGTATATGTAGCCATTCATGTTCGTCCACATAATATCCCCGATCATTCTCTCTGAATTTCAATGACATACTGTGGAAGGGTGGGCCATGGACTTGGGAAGAATAGATTGACTTTGGCGATGGATACAGACTAAGATATTTATTCATATAGTGAGACAGTAGTCTTAGGTATGGAAAATCAAAACCTCCCTGTGCATCATAGCTCTATATGAAGTGATTTTCATTCATTTTAGTCATGCATGAACAGACATACAAGCTGAAGGCTTTCAAATTGACTGTGCACAAAATTTTGGTGCCCCTAAAAAAAAATGCAGATTACCGAAGGTTAAAACAATGCTGTGTTTTGGTGTTTTTTGCCTTCTTAATTTCCAGAATTCTTGATTGAATCAATTTTGAATTATTATGATGACTACTCAAATAATGATTACTGAATAATTATTATTGAAGTCTCTTTAGTCTTATCCAATTGGTGTGGAAGTAATATTATAGAAATGCTTTTATGAAATTTAAATCACCATGACTGCATCACTATTACTAACACATTTATTGATTATTTATTACAATTGGCCTCTTTAAATCAGAAACTGAGTGTAATGTGTGTCTAATTAAGACCTGGATATGATAATTATCTGTGCTGTGAGTGGAAAATGATTTTTGAAATGATTTTTCTTGGACAATCACCATGACACATTATTTGTATTTTCAAGTTAATTCATTATTTTTTTTATAGATATCTTTGATGTGTCTTGAATGACTTTTTGATCATGACATTTATTGAAATAAATTAGTTAAAAATCCAGGGTTTAAAAAACAAAAGTGTTGCTTTGGAGTTGACTCCCCAAATACCAATGTTATCAGCATCTAATTTCTTTGAGAAGTCTCTTTCTGTAAAATAATCAAATCACTCCTGGAAAAGATAGCAGTATTGTAAATAATAAATGTATAAATAATGTGAAATGCTGTGGCACAAGTGCTTTTAAGTCAGAATCCACTAGAATATTTATTAGTAAAAAATGGTTGTCATATGCTGTTCCAGATTGTGATCAATTTTGCTTTTTAATATTCGAGAGACATGTCTTCCTGTTAGTCTCCCGAAATCCCCATGGTTGCACCATTACTGCAGAAAATATCATTGCTTGATTATTGTAATTAGCCTCATTAAATCATCAACTGTGTGTAATGTGTGTTTAATGAAGAATTAAAAATGATAATTATCTGTGCTGTGAGAGCAAAACAATTTTTCAAAATGATTTCTCTTTGAACAACCACCGTGACACATTGATTCATTGTTTTTTTGAGAATTTTCTCCGGAGTATCTCGAATTGTTTTGAGAAAAAAAAAATGTGGATATTCAATGATAGGGAAGGTATAATTTGTACTTTTATTGAATTTGCGACCTCTGAACCTAAAGAATTCTATAGAGATTGCAAATCATCTTTAGGAGATTGTTGTAAAAAGATTATTGCTTCAAATGGGTCATACTTTGATTCAGTGTTGTGTGTTGCTAATATGATTATACTATCAAAAACAATATCTTGTATGTAACAACTTTTTGAATATTTCCAAAAGATAAGATCCATGGATATAGATAAGCTCTAAATATATGCAGTGGATTTGTTAATGAGTGTTAGATTCTGTTTGTTTTAAATTCATCTTGAAAACATGTCTATTATTCAGACAATATCATGTGATCTTCTTCACCTTATATGTATTTCAGTATGGTTCCTAGTTTTTAGTTGTGTCTCTCAGACACTTTTTAGTCAATCTGTTGGTCAGTCCGAGTTATGTTAATCAACAGAAATGAGGAGGAAGGAAGGAAGAGATATGACATCATTAAAGAACACCTATTTTGATCAATTGTTTTTACCAGCTGCTACTGATATCAAAATAGAATGTCCAAAGTCTGCATTTTCGTACTAAAAAAAAAGTAAAAAAATGGTAAAAAAACACCAAAGGTGGCCATATTTGATTTCTATCAAAAATAATACTGGCAGGATATTTTGATTGCTTTTTCATGAGAAATTTACTCCCAGTTAATCAACTCTTACAGTCTTGTACTGCTTCTAATTGACTGTGGAACTCTTCACTGAGGAGATAAAGTTTGTTGGATTTATCATGATGGATAGAATAAAGAATGAATTGAAAAAATTCTGAAACTTGAAGGGGAGGTAAATTTTTTCAGTAGTTATTCCCCATGCTAAAAGTATTTAATTTTTCTGATCATAATTTAAGAGTTGAATCTTTTTGAAAAAGAAAAAAATTGTGGAGGCAGTGGATTTTTTATTGGATTTTAGAATCTATACTTCTGTTTTGAAATTCATTCTGAAAACATGTTTACAGAGAAAATCATGAGAGTGATAAAACTCAAAGCAGCATACATCAACATGTTGGCTGAATGTATAAATCCTACCACTGCGGAATTCAATTCGATACTCAACAGGGACGCAGTATTGAAACCTTTGTCGGATTGAGAAAGGAGATGAAAACAGGTGCAACCTCTGTTGCAAACATTGTTGTTTACAAACAAGCAAAAACAATCATTGGCCACTGATCTACTTGATGGTACAGCCAAATAAAAAAGCCTCCTTCACTTTACAAATGGATAGTACACCTGGAGAAGGCCATAGATTTAATCGGCTGAAACGTTGTGTGAACAACAAAAAGAACAAATATATGAGTCCATCTGTCCAAAAAAAAACATTTAGAAGCAGAAATCTGTTTTTTCCATTAGCAAAAGCATTTGCAATATAGGCTGCAGATGATTGCAACTCTTTTCTTATTTGAACAAGGAATTCCATATTGTGTCCCCATTGAGCAGGAAAAGCCACACTGATTTGAAATCCTCATTGGTTTTAATAACACATTCAGCTGACAAGTCAATGAATGCTGGTGCTTTCAGTTTTCTCACTCAACATGATTTGTCTATCATTCAGATGATATCAACAAATTTTAATTTCTTGTAAAAACTCATGAAATAATAATAAACAGATGATATTACATTTTATCTTATGCCATTTAATCTTTAGGGAAGTGACATTGTAGAAATTTTTAGAAAAAATATCAAATCATTATGATTGGATCAGCATTGAAAACATGAATTCATCATTGTAATAAGTTTCATTAAATCATTAACTGTGTGTAAATGAATGTATTTAATGGAGACCGCAAATCCACAAATGATTCTTTGATTCTTTCAGGTAAGACTCAGAGATTTCGTTAATCCTGTATTTTAATCAAGAAATGGTGAGTAAATGCAATTAAATATTTTGTGTGTGTGTGTTTTTTAAATATGTTTTTTTCATTTTGAAGTTTTCTTTTATGATTGTTAAAAATTTGAATATCTACAATTTAAAAAAAAAGTTGTGTTGTGATTGTTTTGTTTTGCCTTATATGCTTCAAGGAAACTCATCACTGGAATCCCCAAAAATGTTCATCCATATTTATGATTAGGAAAATCATTTGGTGTTAGTTTTTCAATCTCTCATAAGGTTTTGCCTTTGACAGGATTCATCATATTTGTATATGCACGTACATATGTGCTTATCTGCTTGAGAAAAGCATAATTAACGTTTTTAAAAATATCGAAAGAAATTTTATGAATAAGAAGCTCAAATGATTCCAAGATCTTAAGTAATCATGAATTATCCTTGAAAAACAAAAATTCATTTTGTTATTCATCTAATATAAGCAAGATGTCTTCTGTCTTATTCTTTATAATCTTTCTATTTATTGGTTCTCTGGTAAAGTTATATACATACATATATATATATATATATATATATATATATATATATATATATATATATATATATATATATACATAGAGTACTTGTCAGAAGTGTCTGAATGAACTGATATTTGGCTTGGTTGGAGAGTTTAAAAAACAGGAACCATTTCACTCATCTTGATCAATTCTGAACATGATTTTAGTAGGATGGAAAAAAAAGATATTCTTTTTCATTTAACAATCTAATTCTATGAAAAGAAGGATTTCCCAGAAATTTAGCTTTCAGAATCATAAAACATGACAAAATGCATGTTTTGTTTTGTTGATAGCAATGATATTTAGTTCTTCTCATGTAATGTTCCTATTTTCAACCATCAAAACCAATTGATGAGAAGCAGAACATTTGTTTGCTCAAATAGTTATAAGTGCTGCCTTTTTTTTTTGTTTTTTTTTTACTGTTTGGTTAATTCTATGGCAAAAGAGCAACAATTTAAATCTTGATGAAAAATTTTGCCCATATTGCCTCTTTGCTCAATGCAATTTCACCTTAAAAAAGGTTTTAGTAGAAATGCACTACTTTCAGATTGTGAGGGTTAGTTTGGGGGTTTATGAGCAACCAAATAAAAAGATAGATATTATAGACCACTTGTAATCATCGTAGAAAGCTTCAATGGATACGATTTAAAAAAATGGAACTCTTTTGTGAATTGAACTGAAGAAAGAAAGAAATTTACTAAAAAGTGCAGGGGAAGTAATTTTAATCAGAGGTTGCTTACTCATTTTTTTTTTCACTCAATTATTTTAAGAGTTAAAAATGAAAAGAATAACCGCCCTTACTTGTTACTATTAATTACTCAACTTTCATTGATATTGGCTGGATATTTCCTGTACAGACTTTGCATATATCTGTATGTATATATATCTATGTATGTGAACAATAGGAAATGAGACAGACTCAGCAGTAAGATTACATGGAGACTTTGTTTAATAATTAGTTAATCCATGAGTGAATTAATTGGTGTGTAATACATGTTTCGGGAGGTGTTCCCATCCTCAGTAGTGTTTGCTATGCTGTGCTGTGTGTGTCTGTACTTTTCAGTGGTTGAAAGGTTTCTGTAGAAAATGAATTTACCATCAGATGTTTTGCTTTGGAAGCCTAAATTGGAATCAAGATGGAGGATCATCACAATGTATGGGACTTTGTTCTATCTCTGGTGAAGTCCGTGCTGGTCTGTGGCAAGATAAGATAGTAGCAGTAGTAGGTCTTGAAGAGGCCGTAAAATGTCAGAGTTATTGGTTAGTTGTTTAACATTAGATTGGGGATAGTACATATGGTGGGGTAGTGAGGTCATTATATATATATATATATATATATATATAGAGAGTGTTATATGTATATATATCCATCCTAAATCAGGCTAATGACATCTTTTCGTTTGTTTTTTGTAAACAGGATTAAAATTTCTCTGACCATTTCCCACCTATAAACAATTTCATCATATCAACATTTCCACAAGCTTTCTAATGAATTAATTCAAATATTGACAAGAACAAAATTTGATAAATATAGATGGAGAGGCAAGTAGGTGAAAAGATAGATATATCTCAAGAGAGAAGAGAAACTTTGCCTATACAGATGCTCACTTATTGATAATTATAAGATCCTTTTTCCCCAAATCGTCCTTGTTGATACTAATTGCTTAAAGTAGCAAATAGTTGAAGAGTTTTTTCTCCCTAAAGTAATTTCTTTTAATACATCCTCTACGGAATAGCATCTATGAATGTCAATTTTAGGTATTCTCTCAATAACAGGATTTTCAATAACCCTTCAAATTAAGTAACCCAGCTTTAGTTTGTAAAGAAAAGAGAGAAAAACAGTAAGAAGTTCTTACTTGATGCTATTAATTACTCAACACTTTTCAAGTATTTTCTATTCTTTTTTTCTAAAGGAATTTCTTTTAGTAAATCAAATTTAAAAGAATTGAGGCCAAAATCACTCTCTTAAATCCTTATAGGTAAGCTACCGTTTCGTTGATATTGAAAGACAGGATACTTTCTGTACAGACCTCGCATATGTCTGTATGTGTGTAAAATCCTCCTGATTATTTCTTTCAGGTAATCAATGTCATTGTCTGAATTCCCTTGTCCCCGAAGAGAATGCAAGTCATTCATTAATGAAGATTTTCTTTTCTCAAGTTATGATAAATGAATTAGGTAAAATTCCCTCTTTTTAAAAAAATCAATGTCTTATTGTAATTGAATTATGCATATTAAATGGCTTGATAGTTGCTGGAGAGACCTTCTATGTATATAATTGGTGTGTGCATGCTTTCTTAATAGGATATTTTAAATTCTGACATCAGATAATACTTGTATATATATATATATACATATACATATATATATATATATATATATATATATATATATATATATATATAAAATGAAATAAAGGATTAGCTTCACAAATACATTTATGTTTCTACCTTGTTTGGGCTTCTTCAGGCAAATCTTTATCTCATGATATTTGAAAGCTCTACTCTAAGGTAATGTTGAATGTATTGAGCACTTCAAGAAATAAACCCATCACACATCAAATATTGTGTTACTGATTTGTACTTTGGTGTATATATATATATATATATATATATATATATATATATATATATATATATATATATATATATATATATATGTAATGAAGGAAAGGAACAAACCCTCACCTTATATCAATGGTTTAACACTTTCCAACGATTTGCTGCTCTTTCCTCCAGAAGGAATTTCTCTTAGCACTTGCCTCCCTACAGATGGCTCTATTTGAGGGGTGACACCTTTGCGACTGCCTCAATTCTTTTCTATGCCTTTTAATCAATATATATTTGTTAATTAATCCAATCAAAATTTACTTAGCCTTGTTGACTCTGAAATGATGTGCAATATTTTGTTTTGTCCTCCATGGATGTTGAATTCAAGGTTTTTGTAGATTCTTCAAAACTTTCACGTGGGGTCATATTGGTATTTTGCCTCTTTAATAGGATATTTCATATGTGAAATGGTCAACATTGTAGCCAGCTAAAACACTGTTGAGAAAAAAAGGGCACTTCTTGGTGAGAAAGGTATTCTGTAAACAAGAAGTAAGTTTGTTAATTTGCTGCATTTAACGAACATCGTTTAGTTAATCAAATAACAGTTCAGTTGCACTTTATTCTATTTTCATCCTTACCTCACATTGTTTGGTGAATAATAATAAAAGCCACTGTCTAGCCCTTCTGACCAAAACCTGATATTTCAAGCTATTAAAAAATCTATAAATGGGCTGATAATGGTTTTAGCATACTTTGGCATTTTTTTACTTCTTTTTAGATCAATTTAGCACCAAAATTTGGGGTGACACCAACCCTAAGAATGTCACTGCTTTTAGTTCATCGTTTATTGAATAGCATTTATGACAGCCACTTTCGAGCATTTTCTCAATAGCAGCATTTCGATAACTCTTCAAATTAAGTGGTCCAGCTTTAGTTGAAAAGGTAGAAGTAAGAAAAATGATGAAAGAATTGAGGCCCAAACCACTCTATACAATTCTCATACTGGTTTTCATCAGGGAATAAATGTCATCACCAAATTTCTCTCATCCCTGAAGAAAGAATAAGTCATTAATTCATGAGGCTTTCCTTCTCTTAAATGCTGAAGAATGAATGATGTAAAACTTCCCTTCTTGAAAAAAAAAAAGTGCTTTTTCATTAAATTGATGATATTGAAAGGCTGAATAATTTCCAGACAGACTTTATATATAATTGGTGTGTGCATGCTTTCCTTATACGTTATTTCAAAAACTGATACAGAATAAATTTGATGTATAGATAAAGAGATAGATTGGTAAAAAGATAAATATACATACATTAAGTGAGAAAAGAAACAAACTTATCGGTATCAATTGCTTAACACCTCTCAAATATTTGCCGTTTTCCCTGAAGGAATTTCTCTTGATACATCTTTTATGGAATAGCATTTATAAATGCTACATTTGAGTATTCATTCAATAGCAACATTTCAATAACTCTTCAAATTAAGTGCTCCAGCTTTAGCTTGAAAAGCAAAAAAAACAAAAAAATCCGAATCAATATGGTGAAAGAATTGGGGCTCAAACCACTCTATACAATCCTCATGATGATTTCTGTCAGGGAATAAATGTCATCGTCTATTTTCTTCTGTTTTCCCTGAAGAAAAAGCAGGTCATTTATTTATGGCACGTTCTTATTTTTATGTGGTGAGAAGTAAATAGTGTATAACTTCCATTTAAAAAAGATAAATAAATGGCTATCTTTTTTATTAAAGTTTCTTGATTGTTGAGATGAAAGATAGAAAATGTTGCAAATTTTGCTATATTGATTTTATATTTTCACTGTACCAAAGGAAATGAAGGCATTAGAAAAACTAATACTTAATATTGCTAATTATAATTAACATAAAGGAATACCGCTCTGTCTTTCTCTATCATTCTCTTTCTGCATATGTATTTCTTCCTCTCATTCTTTTTCTGTGTATATTTTTCTCTCATTCTCACTCACTCACTCTCTATCTATTTGTATGTATATATATTTATATACATATACATTTCCCCCCCTCTCTCTCTCTTTTTCTTTCACTTGCCTCCCCTTTTCTCTCTCCTTTCCCTCCCTCTCTTTTTTCACCGTCTCTTTCCCTTACTCGATTTTCCCTTCCTTCACCTTTTCCCCTCCATTTTCTTTTCCCTATTTCTCTCTCTATTCCCCTCCGTCTCTTTCTTCCTCTCTCTCTTTTCCCTTCTGTCTCTTTCCCTTTCTCTCTCTTTTCCCCTCCCCGTCCCTCTCTTCCCTTTTGTTCTAATACTTTTTTTGATACTTCTGTTACTTTTAGGACCCCCTCTCTCTTTCTCTCTCTCTCTCATATATATATATATATATATATATATATATATATATATATATATATATATATATCATATACACACACACACACACATGCACAAACACGTGTGTGCATGTGTACACTATTGATGTGACAAACATGTACATCTTATTTCCATTTTATTTTTTAACAGGAATTGCTTTTTTGTTTTATTTATTCCAATAAAATTCATGACTTTCCTAAGTTGTTTTTCTCCTGCTTGCCCCCTGCTCCCACTGCCCCCCCATTCCTTTGTATGCATTTAACTGCACCCATCTCTCAAGACTTTTGAATTTTTTTCTCCTTCTTCATCAGAGAAATACCAAAAGCACAAACATCTTATTGTTTCATCGGCTCAATATTTGCTGCACAATTCAAATTTTTTTCCTAAAAATAGATTTTGTCCATTTTACAATTTTCAAACAGTGACTCTCAAAAATAAGATTTTTTTCATCATCTGTATTGAATTAACAAAAATGATCAAGGCTCTAATTTTAGTGATATTTCAGTGTTTAATTACTTAATCCTCAAAACCAGTGTTTCCCAAAGTGTGTTCCGCAGAAACCAAGGGTTGCTCCCCCCCAAAAAACACTTGGGTTCTCTTAGGAAACCTGTCTTTCAATAAATTTGAAAAAAAAATGGTGTTGTTCCTTTCCAGAATAATGAGTTATTTCTTATTTTAATGTTTTGTCCATTATGTATAGGTATGCATTTTGCCATTGTGGGGAAAATTAGATAAGGCTTCTACGACAAAAATAAGTTTGTATATCTCGGAATTTTTGAGATGAGGTATTATTATTATTTCCATTAATATTCAGACCATCCTCATCTTTGTTGTTTTTCACATGGACACATAGCGCAGTGGTTACAGCATCAGACAAATTACTGTTAAGTAATCTGATGGTACTAGGTTCGATCCTAGTGTGAGACAGTATAACAATACTACTAACGCTAAAAAGAAGGGAGTACGGTCGATATACCCCTGTCGGATAAATAAAGGGTTCGGTTCGTTACTTCCAAAAATCTCCCAGATGTTACCTAACGAAGGCCGTAGAGTGCAACGGCCGAAACGTTGTATGAAAAACAACAAAGATGAGGATGGTCCGAATATTAATGGAAATAAAAATGAGTTTGGGAACCATTGCTCAAAACATTACAGGCTATCCTGTTATAATGGAGTTTGTTATAGATTAGTTTGTGTTATAACACAGGTAGATGGTATGATAGCTAGATATAGCTCCAAAATAGCTAAATTGACTGCAGCTCAATTAAAATGCTGTGTTGGCTTTCTTGGACCCCAACACCTGCTTCATAGAAGGGGGTGCCTATATGATAATAATGCACACACATTTAGAATAATTATGTGCATGCTTATGCATTGTTATTCATATAAATGTCTATATCTAATTCATTCCATATGAATTGAAAGGTCTTTAGAGATGTATGATTTCTTTTTCAAATTGTGATTTTCTCTTTAAAACAACATATTAAATCATAATGAGACTTTGAACAGTTGGGTTTTTGAACATTACGAATATTTAGGAACTAGTTCACTGAACAAATCAAGGTATACCTGTACTTCCATTTTTCCTTCCTTATTATGAAAGTTTCGTATAAATATTTTATTGCTTCCTCCCCCAACCTTATTTTGATACTAATCTTCTAATAATTGTGTCTGATACCTGCAGACTCATAGGGTCAGTTTTTAACAACACTACTTAAAAAAAATCTTTTCAGGGAGAGTAGCCTTATTTATCTTCTAGTTTTCTCAACATAAGATATTGACGCAATGAAAGACTGGAATCTGATGTTTATTATTAGTGCCAACAATTTTTCTGATAAGAATTGTTTTTATACTATTTTTGAATGCACTTATATTTATGCACATATACATGTGTGTGTGTGTGTGTGTTTATATATATATATATATATATATATATATATATATATATATATATATATATATATATATATGACTAGTCTATCGATGTGGATTATGATTTATCTGACAATATTAGATCAATTTGACATCTTGGCAGCAATTTAGAATATTTTTATTTGACGTTTGACTTTGGAATCGTGTTGCTGTGGAGACGAATGCTGATAGACATACTGAACACTTGAGAAATGCATCATCCAAATCTCTATAACTACTACTATTTAAAACATTCAATATCCACTCAATTCTATTGTCAATGTCTTGTTCCACCCACAACCAGGCATGGACTTCATGAAACTGACACCCTCTTGTATTTTGATCACTTTTTTCTTTGAAAGAGAAGCCAGGATGAACTGTTGAAATGTCAATTAAACTAAGAAATCTTATTTGTACACAAGGTCTTTTGAATTTTCATTAAACTCAAATTTGTATCTTGACAGTTCGGAGTTTGCTTTATCATTGTTGAAGGTGCTTAACATTCAAATTTGCCTGGAGAATTTTTCAAAGTTTTTATATGCTTCAATTTTTTCTACCTATTTATCAAAGTTTACCATCAATATTTCATTGCTTTTTCCCCCCACCTTATTTTGATGCTAATCTTCCAATAATTGTCCTTGATACCTCCGGGCTGCTTAAAGCCTTGTGTCCAGCTGGTTGGCTTAATGTTTATATTGGCCTTCTCCAACTGAGCAGTCTTTTCTTTGCTGCAATTGGCAGGCTGTCCGACTGGCTGTCCGACTGGCGAGCCTCCATCTGATAACAAACCAAGCGAAACCTCCAAGCAATGTTGAACTTCAAATGATGGAATTATAGTCTTTGGCACAACGCCTTGCCTTGCTGTTATGTCTAGCAATTATGGTGCCAACACGACTCCGGTTACATTTCTCTCATCAAGTCTGGTCCAAACACCTTCCCCTCTGGTATTGTTTGCTACGGTTTTCGGCCACCAATAGTTCACAAAAGCCAGATTTGACCAAAAAAAAATGGACAAACAAGCAGTCAAATCTTTGAATGACTTTAAGGATAAATATTTGTGACTTTGCTTTTAATTGAATTCAGTTTCTTACAAAAAAAAGTGTTGACAGACTTCTTGATACATGAATGTTGGGGTTTTTATAAGTACAAAAATGAATCGTTAACAGATATTTGCCTATTAGGTCAGTTTTAAAACAAGACAGTTTCATACAAATAAAGAGTTGACAGACTTTTGATTTTTGAGTATTGTGGATTTTACATGTACTTTAATGAATTGATAACAAATTTTTGCTTATAGAGTCACTTTTAAACCAATACAGTTTCTCATAAATGAAGTATTGACTGACATGAGTCTTTGATATTGGGGGATTTTACAAGAACTCAAATGAATTGACAGCAGTTACTTGAACAGGAAACAGAATTGGTGAACTGAGTTCAAGTTTTAAGCGTGGCTGCTTGCATTCATTTTGGTAAAATCATGAATCCACTCCTCCCACCAGTGCGAGTAAGTACCAGGGTGATTGAGCCCTCTAGCTGTGTAAGGCAATTCATTGCAGGCATGAGGCTAGCAACTCCAACCTGTTGAAAGTTACTTGCTACTGGAACTGCAATGTATCCCCATATTCCACCAAATGTTTAAAGAAATCAACAATTTGCCTATATGGTCAGTTATGGACCAACACTGCTCTAAATAAAAAAATATTTGTTTGTACTTATACTTATGTTTGTGTGTGTGTATATACATATTTATGTATTGGGTGATACCCCCAAAAGGCTAAGGATTTGGTGGGTTATAGTTGCTAAGATATAACTTGAATGGTTCCCAATTGTGTTCATATTAATTCACTGATGATTGACTTAATGATTCCTCATTTTGCAAAGGAATAGCCAAGATCTCATTAAAAGTCATTCTGCTTTTTTACATTTTTCAATCCAAAAGTTCTTCCACCATTTTTTGGGGTTCAGGCTGAACACTACATACACAGAGATTTCAATCACTTTAGTAACATATGAATAATTCTAATACACTGTAGGCCTGTTATAATGTGGCTTGATATAACATGGAATCACCTATAACATGGTTTGAGCTTAGACCCTAATTTTCAATACATTAAATTTGGCTCTCAAAATAATAGTCTAAGACAAAAAAAGAAAGATCCCCTCCTGGATCAAGCTATACCAAGTGTAAAAAGGAAATGAATTAGACAAAACATTTAAGTTGTCAATGAATAGAACTCATCAACTTTCACTTTCATCTGTCTTAAAAGATTACGAATATATTGTCAAACTCTTACTCTACACACTCACTACATATGTATCTAAGTTCTGTCAAAATGTAACCTTCTGGTAAAGTGCCAGGATTTAAAAATTTTTACCTTTATT
>OY735218.1:57805897-57820897 GCA_963457665.1 Thysanoteuthis rhombus | reverse complement strand
TTCTAGACACCAGATACATTTGCTTTCCAAACAATTTGGGGATCATGAATTGCTAATAATAGCCCATTTAATAAAAGGTGTCAGTTTTTTTCGTTTGTAGACAAAATATTTTGAAAATGCTATGTGAGTTTTTAGTTTTTCCATTTGAGAAGGATCTATCGTGGTTGTAGTACATGTATTTCGATCTTGAGATTCCAATTTAAATTTTTTTCTTGTTTGGTTGTTCAGTTGTTGCTAAATATATGTTGTTTTGAGTGGTGCATTTATCTACAGGGAATGTGTTTTTATTTCTACAGTTGCAATCATTTTTGTCAGTCTATTTTTATCTTTTTTGTTGTTAGATTTAATTATTCATTATGGAAACTTAGAATCCTGTTGAATTTTTGGTGCAGCTGTAGCTTGGTTTTAATGTATTCCAATTGAGAATTGTGTAGCAAGTTCTTTTTGAGGAATTGTATGTTGATTAATTTGAGAAAAATTTTTTCCAATATCACTATTTATCAATTATTAGTCAAATCAAATGATTTTTCTATTTCTATTTTTCTTTTTTTTACTTGTGATGATTGTGTTATTAGTAATAGTATGTTTGTTTTCATAAGAGTTCAGTTTATAACTGGGACCACTTTTTCTCCAAAGCAATATTGTATATTTCTTTCTTTTCAGCAAAGATTTTTTGTTGGAGGAATCGTTGATTGTAGTGTTAATCGAGACTGTTTTTAGAACTGGTATCAGGTGATTCAAATTGTTGTTTATGTATTCATTGATCATCTTCATTCTTCTCTCATTTCAAGTGATCACCCCCAACATAATATGCTGCCAAAAGATATTGGTCACATGATTAACCAAACTTGTTTTGTTTATACATCGATATCTATGTGTCTGCTTTTCTGTTATAGAAGCTAAATGGTAAGAAAAAGGTGCCTAAAACTTTGAATCTCTTCTTTTCTTATACTGCCTTAGTTCAGTTCCAAACTTATGAGAATATGCACACACGCACACACACACACACATACACATATGTATGTATGTATGTATTTACACATCATTAACTCCCACATGTAGATTTTTATATACATCGTTCCTGTATATACTTTGTTACTTTCCTTTCTCCAGTTCTTGCTATTATTCATTTGTTAATATTCTGTCCTTCTTAAAGAATTTTTGATTCTATCCAGGAAAAAAGTACCGGAATGTCTCCAAGAATGAATAAAAATAAAAAGTATACATTTGTTTGATATTTGCAAATATACATTTTTTTTCTCTCTAGCGGAGAATTCAATATTGTATTCATATGGATTCTGCAATTCTTCACCCAGAGAGAGACGCACACAAAAATCAAAAAATGTCCTTTGTATTTGGAAACATTTTTTTCCTACTAAATTTATTTATTTATCTTGGCACTGATACAAGTAAAGGAAACTCTTTGGAAATAACTGGAACATTCCGTGGGCTGCGTGTTAGAATACAATGAAGTTCTACTTCAACCTACCCAAATTATACCCGTTCACTCTGTCTATGTTTGTAATAACAGTCAGAAAATGACTGCTCAACAGAGGCAGTTTTCTATCAGATTTTTACTTGATAACTCAGTAATATCAACTACATATATATATATATATATATATATATATATATATATATATATATATATATATATATAGTCTAGAAATCATTACAGCTTTAAACAATAAAGGAACAAAATGATTTTTCAAAATTTATATAATTTCAGTCAGTTATTTCCAAATACTTGTTAATGCAATTTTTGTAAGCTTTTTAAAGGGTTTTATGTTTTATACAGAATTAGATATTATCATTCTATGTATGGATTTTTCTTGTTGGGATTGTCAGTTGTTCACCATGTAACCGTTTCTGAGATTTAAAAACAAAACAGCTATATTAACATGGCTCCCCAGCAGTGTTGATCAGACATCACCTCCCCATGAGCAATGATTTTGATATTTAACTTTGTTTTTCCATTGGGACCTGTCATAATACATGCACTCTGCTATTTTATATAGGGTATTATCATAATGTATTCTATATGGATGTTATTTTATATTACATTGTATCTAATTTTTTTAAAACAAAGAGTTCACTTACATAGGTTACCCAAAAATGTATTTAATGATGAGTGATCAGTAAGTATAGCAACAGATACGGCTTGATGTTAGTGTCACTTCTGTTGAGTGTTCCCCCTTGTGATTATAATATCTATTGTATTGGTTTCAATCTTGTGCATAGAGATCTTGAAAAAAACACTATTTTTTAATTACATAAAACATTTTCAGATGGTGCCTATTGGTATACTGGTGCAAATTTTCAAGATCAAAGCTCCAGAATGTGACTAGGAACACCTTGTAAAACACGGGAACAGAGAGAAGAATATGTAGCCATCTTGGCTAGTTTGCCGGGTAGACCATTTGTAGGGCAATCGTGGTTTAATACATGTGAGGCCAAGTCTGTGAATTTCCTAAATTGGTGAAATTTATGTGATTTTTTTGTAGAAAAAAGTTTGATTTTACCTTGAGAACATAAATTTTCTTACTTAGAAAATAATTGTTTTATATCTTAGTTTTGTTTTAATAAACTTTTGCTCAAATTAAATCTACAAATTTATTTTTTGTAAAAAAAGTTAAAACTACATATTCACTTATTTTTTCTAAAAATGTTTGATTTTATAAACCTTTGCGTGTAAAAAAAAATAGTTATTTTTTTATCCTTGTTATGATTGAATGAACTTTTTGATTAAGATAAAACTATGTACTTATCATTTATTCAAGTTTTGCCGTATAAATACAACTGATAACCTGTTGTCTTACTTATTGATAGTAGAAGTTTCTTCTTTGAAATATTGGCATCATTATCAAAGCTGTAATATATACACACCCACGATTTCTGTCGGGGTTTGAGCGGGTGTGTGATTTTAGTTATAGAGATTGTAAAGCAACACTTTAATTGATCCTAGTGTGGTGTCACTATTTATTCAAATCTGCCTTTTATTAGCTTGCCTATTCTTACAAAGCTTTTAACCCTTGATCTTTCTATCTTGGAATGATTGCAACCATCCATCATGACCCGATGTTTACGATGTCTGGACCAATACTAAAAATAAATACGGCCTATTGCGACTAAACTCATAATTTATCTCGGCCAATGAAGTTGGAAGAGGTATTTGAAAGGCTGCTCATGATAAGTGCCCAATGCACCATTTTAAAAAATGTTCATTATTCTCAAAGCTTTAATGCTTGGATATCTTTTTTTTTTGTTTCGAAGCTTGAACACACCATGAATCATGAAGTGGACTTTTCAAGCTTGGAAATAAAAACCAAAAACTGAGCATTAGAGCTTCAAAAATAACAGAAACATCAACTTTCTAGAAATGGTTTGTTTGGCACTTATCATATGGAAAAAATCATGTGTATCTATTCATGCTGGTATTTCTAATTGATATTTCTAAAAGTTCTCAATGAATTAATAGATTTTGTGGAAGGGTAGGCCATGGGCTACAGGAGAAGTAATTAAATTTTGTGGTGGATCCAGGAATTTTTCAGTTACCTCTCCTGGATCATAGCTATATATCCACATCAAATAATATCTCCAAGAAATTCCTTATGAATTTCAATCACATTTTGTGGAAGGTTTGGCCATGGGCTATCGAAGATTCAGTTGAATTTTGGGTTGGATTCAGGAAATTTATTACAGTTATCTCATCATGGCTATAAGTCCATACATCATTTCCGCAAAGTTCAAGAAATCACTTTACGTCACATCTCCCTGCATTACAGCTATATATCAACTGATTTTCATTCAGCTGTTATCGACAATAGAATTGGCTGAGGTATGCACTCTCAGAGTGCTTTCCAATTTTCATTGTCCTGCATTTTTATTCTGATCACATCTTCAGTTTTCTTTGTCTATTCAGGTCTTCCCCTCGTCCTCCCCCACCTGGGTACATTCTGGTGTTTTCTATGTAGAACGTTTGCATGCATGAAGAATTGTGGGTGTGTCTTCTACTATACACAAATCTCTTCAATACCTCCTGCCAGTCTTTCTTCACTGTTTTTGTTCTCCATCAAGCATCGATAAACACGCTTCCATTTTTCTAAATCGTCAGAATGTTGTTCACACTTCCATTGAGGACTGACAGCTACAGAGTTTCAGCTGAGATGTGCCGATCCTTTCCGAGGAATTCTTACTTGCATTCTTCATCTGGCACCGGAGAGACTGTTGTGGTTACATGGTCAGAGCAAAAGTATGATACTCAATTACTGGCCTTCAAAGTTTGTAAATCATGCAGCGATTCTTTGATCCTAGACCGAGTGCAGAGCATTGAATGGCACTTTGACCGTCGGCAAAAGTGCTGATCCATATGCAAATAATCTTGTCATTTTTGTCGGGTAGAATCAAGAAGAGTCTTCGAATCTTCCAACTTTCTGTACAGACAATCCAATCTCCTCTTTCCATCTTTCGTGTTAACACAGTGTTTCTACTGATTCATTATGCGGCCTCCTTCAGGGTTTGATGAAATGGATTTGCTAGAACGTGTTAACATCAAAGATGCAAAGGAGAGATTGGATGTTCCCATGAACTTTTGAATGTTAGTAAAACTTCTCTAGGTTTTCGACAATAGGTTTCAATAGTGTTGTGTACTTATTGGCATTCTTAATCAGCCATTAAAATCTGTCTCTGATTACACTCACCGTGCTGTACCATATCCTTATAAACTTTTGCATATACTTGCTCTGATACTTAAAAAAAAATATTGTCCCATTGTACCATGCTGGATATTCATAATTATTTCCAGAATAAATTGCAAAATTTCTTTCTGATTTTGATTCATAATTGAAAAATTTTTGTCTGAATTTCTGGTACAAGGAATCATCATCATTATTATACACTGATTTACTAGATTGTTATAATCACAACATTCCAACCCTTATGCCCTCTGGACTTCAGGTGTCTGTTGTAATTGGTAACCTGGTAATTTCACACCAAAACCTTTATCTGCAGCCATCAATTGAATTAAGAGTTCAGTTCAAAATTCTATCAAAATAATACTTTTCATAAAAACACCTGTTCATGATGATCTAATTCGATTGGCAATCTATTTTATAACAAGGTAATACCTGCTCACCTAAACTCTTCATCACTTGCATCCAAGATGATTTTCTGAAACCTATACTGAGAAAATACGGGAATCAGAACAGACGGCAAATATCTGAGCTATCTCAGATTTGTTGATGACATTGTCCCTGTTGCAGAGAACCTCCACAACGTCCAATTAATGCTAGATGAAGTGAATGGAGAAAGCAAGGAAGTTGGCCTCACGTAAACATCGTCAAAACAAAGGTCATGTGCAACAAACCTGTTGAAAATAAACACACAACAATCAAAATCAAAAACTGGAGAAAGACCACTCCATGTACCGAGGACAACAAATTTCCATGAAGTCCAAAAAGAAGAAGAATTCAAGCAAAGAGAATCTCCCTGGGATGGCAAGAGCAAGTTCAACCTTCCACAACAAGAAAATCCCATTAATCTTAAAAAGAAGAGTATACAACCAATGCATCCTCCCGATAGTCACCAAAAGAGCTGAAACATGGAATCTAACCGAAAGACTAACCTGAAACTGAGAATCCTACTCAACTTTGTATGGAGAGATCACAAGACAGCACAATATATTAAGGATAAAACAGGAGACCAAGACATTGAAGAATTCATTGGAAAACTCAAATGTCAATGGGCTGGCCATGTTGTAAGAATGGCATATAACCGATGGGCATCACAATTCATAACATAGATCCCCAGAGATCATATATGAAACTGAGGCTGGCAGAATATAAGATGGAGAGACGAACTGGACAAGTTCAGAAAGTATTGGCTCCACAACACCCATGATAGACAGGTTTGGCAAATCTAACGCTAGATGATAAAAGACTGATGATAATGATAAATTATTGAGCCCAACTGCATCTTTCCTGCTGCAATAAGCCTATAACACATTCTTTGAAATTAGTCAAAAGTTCTTCATATTTGAATCCTTCTCTGCAAAAATAAACTAATTTGCTCTTGAATCAAAATCTGCTGTAACATATTGCTTTATTTAGCACTGAAAATAAATTTCTGTCCAGATATAAATTTCTGCCATGGTGTTACATGATGAATTAGTCAGGCTCTGAATGCTTATTTGTGAAAAAATATTACTTATATATAAAAAGTATATGAAAACATTTCATTATTTCATAATAAGTAAAGCAGGAAAACATAGATCCCCAGAGATCATATATGAAACTGAGGCTGGCGATGGAGAGACAAACTGGACAAGTTCAGAAAGTATTGGCTCCACAACACTCATGATAGACAAATCAAGAGATTATATTCACTTTTCTTGGTTTCTTTGGATTCTTTCTCTATGAAGATTTGGGAAGGTAGCAGTTTATTCTGGACAGTAGGGAGTGAGATGATTCAGAATGATGGAAAAAAAAAAGCAATACCACATCACGGTGGTGACATGCTTGCAAACATTGGATAAGATTTTGTTTAGACATTGCTTCAAGATGGATTCCATGTGATATCCATGATGGAATGTATTGCTTTCTTGAGATATGAGCATGTATACATACAGAGTCTGTCTGGAGAATATCCACTGATTTCATATAAACGAAATGTAGCTTCGGGCAATGCGGTCTTAATCCTCTTCAATCTACCTCTATTTGGGTCACACATTCTTATCCCAGTATCCATTTTACTTTCCTATAAAGTCCTTCCTCTGGATCACTATCAGCTGTTGCATCACATTATCCTCAATTTTGTCCATGGTCTTAAATATCTTTTGGGAAAATTCAGTAGTCGCTGAGGGCCAAATTTAGACTGTAGAGGGGGCAGCAGATCTTGGTGATTTACCGAAAAAGCCTTCATGAGATATGACGTTTGATTCAGTCAGGCATTGTGAATGCGAAAGTCACACAGAACACAAGTTCACTTAATGGCATTTCACTGCTGACTGAGTAACTCTGCAAAAGAGTATCTGTTCATGCATGCACAATAAAGTCCCCTTTGATTCGTTATCAAGTTATATCAATGCTTCACAACTGGCTCTCGAAATATTAAAAATGGCTGCATACTTACTGGACATACTTCTGTCATTGTCACTTCTCTTGTACAGTGTGTTAAAAGATGTCTCAAGATGTTTTTCATTTTAGCTGGGAGAAAATTTGTTTTAAATTTCAATTTCATTCTGCATTTGATTTCTACTGTAAAAGATATTTAAAAAGAAATAATATATTGATTTCTCAGGTGAATAATGACCAGATTTCTTTTCACAAAAATTGTCTCCACCGAAATAATTTGAGATTTAAAGAGAAAACAAACAGAACAAATCATGCTAAGAGAATGTAGGTTTTACTGATAAGTTTATATCCCTGATTTTAATGAGGATTGTTCTTAGACCTGCAAACTAAGAAGCATGCAACGTGCGCATGAGAAAATCATGCTCGGCCTTACATGGAGAGATCACAGGACAGCACAGTATATCAGGTAGAAAACAGGAGTCAAAGACATCATCAAAACTATTTAAAAAAACTCAAATGGCAATGGGCTGGCCATGTCACAAGATTGAAAGACAACAGATCGACATCACGACTCACAACATGGATCCCCAGAGATCACATGCAAAACCGAGGCTGACAGAATACAAGATGGAGAGATGAACTAGACAAATTCAGAAAATACTGGCTCCGTGATGTCCATGATAGAGAATTGTGGCAAATCCTGGGGAAGGGCTATGTCTAACAACGAACGTTAAAAGAGCTGATGATGCTGATGATGATGATGTTCTTGTTGTTCTCTTTATCCTAAATACGGTAGGAAAACAAAGTCAACTCCAGATTTTGTACTGGAGTCCGACAAAGGTGAAACAATCTTTGCTTGAAATTCTTTTTAGAACTAGTAGGATTTTCTTGTTTTTGTAAGTCAAGACTGCTCTACTGAAAGCCTACCAACCTAGTGTAATTCTTCACTTTATTTTTTCTTTTGATGACTTCATGGAGACTTGCCGTCCTAGGTAGATGTAGTGATCTACTTTCTCCTGTAATGCATTTTTGATTTTGATCGTAGTGTTCTTGTTCCCTATGTGTTTGTTGTAGATAACATTTGGTTTTGCTGAAGTTTGTTTGGAGGCAAACTTTCTTGCTTGTTTCATTTTGTTTGTCTAACATTACTTGGGGATGGTTAAGGTTCTTATCAAAGAGGACAATGCCATCAGCAAATCTGAGGTTACTTAGATACTGTCTATCCTGATTCCTTTGTATTCCCATTCTAAGTTTCGGAAGATCATCTTAAGGCAGGCTTTGAAGAGTTTGGATGAGCTGGTATCACTTGGTCTCTCTCTATGTTGTAGTTGAATGGGCTCAGAGTCATTATGTAGCCTGATGAAGAAGCTTCCGTGTTGGTAGATATGTTGCAGTACTCTGACATATAAGGGGTCTATACCTTGTTATATCATTGTGCCAATGACTTTTTGGATTTCCACTGAATTGAAGGCTATTCTAAAGTAAACAAATGCTCCAGCTAATTTCTTGTGGCTCCAGCTACAAACAAGTTGTTTAATTTATATAGATTATTTATTTTATTACTACTTACCACTCCTGTATTAATGGTGGATCCATGATAGTGCTCATCGCTGCTCCTTTATTTCTATAAAATAATCTCTTAAATGATTTTTTACTGATTTTTAAATCTATTGCTCAATGTTTAAGATTATTATAAGGATTAGTTTTTCATTGTTTAGTCTGATTTAAAAAAAAAATGTTTTGAAAAATAATCATTTATTTCATTTATCATATGCAGTTTTGGTTAGGGAGTATGATTTATTTGTCACCTTCTGTTATATCACAGATTTGAGATGATAGTTTTTTCCTTTTTCTCAATCAGTAGCAATATTTTTCAGATTATAGTAATCATTCATTGTTTCAAGTGTCCAAAAGCTCACCACCTTGACATTTCTACATCTTGACAAGGGTTTTTCTTTAATATCTATAATTCTTATTTTTTCTCATTCAAATTCATTATCAATCGCTTATAATCAGCTCTGTCAAGTGTATTAGTCTGGTCATTTGTTCGTTCCCATGTTGACGTATTGTAAGTCAATCCAGTCTTGACTATTGTTTTGTGAATTTTCATCATCTTCCGGACATGCACATTTTTCTTTGGGCAAATCTTTCCAGTTGATTGTGTTGCTAAACTTTATAGTTTAAATCCTTCTTTTCATGTCTTAACAATCTCAGAGAAAACTACCTAATTTTTTTAGAGTTCCTCCATTCAGCTTCCCCATCTTTAGATCTACCTCTTTTGGTTTTTGCCCATCTTTTGCAAGTATTTGTTTACATGATATGAGGTTTGGGATCAAAATTGAACCACTACAAACATCATAATCAGTTATGATCTGTCATTACAATAATACAAACAATACTGTAGTATTGAATAATCTATATGAATTAAGCTAATTGTTTGTTTCAGAAAATACTGGCTCCACGACACCCATGATTGAGATTTGAGGCGAATCTTGGGGAAGGTCTATGTCTAATGACAGACGTTAAAAAACTGATAATGATGATGATGAGAGCTGGCAAAAAATTTCGACCCCCAGATATGCATAATCCAGTTGCATGACCAAAGTGCAAAATTGATTAAATGAGTTTGAACTCGTCTCAAAATTCCATCGTCTACTGTGATGCCACTTACCCCTCATGGTCAATAATATTTTTCCAAAATAAAAGCTATCAAAAACTGTCAAACAATACCGTCAACATAGATTTCTTCAGTTTTCCAAGTTGGTTTGGCTGGCTAAGTATGTATTTATCAAGCTGTACCAATGGATCTAGAGGGCTGAAGGTTTAAACATTTACCCCATATTGTGTCTTGTGTTTTGGAAAATCACCCCTCTAAGTAGGTTTTTAGTGAGGTGGAGGTGTTCAGTGTAAGTTTATGTTAAACTGATCCCTTAGTTTATGCCCACTCGCTTTTGGAAAATTTAGACTTTTTAGTGATCATTGCCCCCCCATTCCCCTAAAGTCAAGACAACATCGATCACCCAAATTTCTAATTTTTTTCATTGATCAGCCCCAACAAGGCATGCTGCCAAAAGATGTTGGTCATGTGATGGTTTGTATTGAGTGACTAATCAGACATGTTCTTTTCTTTGATTCCCTTTAATTGTTTCTGTGTAGTTTTACAGCCAAGCACAAGAACGTAAAGATGACTGAAGGTGGGGGTCCTGGTTGGAAGGTGGGAAGTTCCTCATTTGTATGGAATCGACTTTTCAAGACTGAATTGTTGACTTTGTCCAGAGGGCAATTCTTTCCTGGTCAAGTCAAGATCAAAAGGCTAAACACGTTTATCATTGTTTTTCGAAAAATTATTTTTATATTAGAATCCCCAAGAATTTCAATGAAGGTGGAAACCAAATTTATTTTGTGTTCTGTTTGGAAAGCAATAATATCACATTGTTCTTGTCTCAAAGGGTAGAGAACTGGCATGGAGACTAAGAGGTCTTAGGGGTCATTGTGAAGGATGTTCAAGATTTGGTTATTAGCAACATAGAGTTCTCTCAGGAGAAATTTCTATCTTTCAGTCATAGGTCCTATCAATCCATTAAAATGTACAACCATTGATAGTTTTTAGAAAATAAATTTTTCTAAAGATTCTATGAAAGGTATTCTATTTACAATGTAACTATAATGATAAAGTAGAAAATAATATTAATTTCATAGTAGAATCTCCCAAGAATACCAAAAAGCAAATTGATTTTACATTTTGCTAGAAATAAAATTACATTGTCCTTGTCTTAAATGATAGAGCATTAGGGTGAGGACTTGGTGTTTTCAAAAGAGCTCTGTCTTTAATAAGCAGTCTGTATGTCCGTGGTGCTCCCAATGCTATTTCAATAGGAAACTAACAAAGTCTGGTGATATGTTGAAGTACTTTTGGGGTGCCCTGGGCTGGAAGTAAGGATGCTTTGGCCTTGAAACTGTGCCGAAGAATCAATTGAATTTCAGTGTAGATTAGGATTTTTTTTTTTCTATTCACTGGTACCTTTTTCTCTTTTTACATGCATTTATATATTTACTTATGTTCGTCCACACAATGTCTCTAAAATTTCTCAATGAATTTCAAAGATATTTTGTTGAAAGGTGGGCTAAGGACTAAAAAAGAATTGATTAAATTTTTGGGCGAATCATGGAATTTTTTTTTTTTTTTGTTACATTCCTTGCATCGTAGGTATATATGAACTGATTTTCATTTAGTTTTTAGTGACAATAGCATTGATAGAGGTATATGCTCTCTGAATATTAGAAACTATCAACCAAAACTATCAACGTAGGTTTCTTCAGTTTTCAAGTTGGTCTGTCTGGCTATGTATATATGTGTGGTTCACCAAGGCAGGACAAATGAAGCTAAAGGGCCTAAACTTGAACATTTACTCCTTAATTGGTCTACAAAAATTTTTTTTTGCTTTTGAACCCCCCCACCTCCAGGTTTTTGGCTCAATTTGCCAAGTAACTTAATTGATTCTTAGTTTGTGCCTGCTTGTTTTTTGTTTTTTTAAATTTGAACATTTTAGTGAGCAATCAGAACAAGAAGTAACTTATTCATTGATCACCCCTTTTTTCCAATTTTTTATTGATCACTCCAACATGGCTTAGTACCAAAAGATGCTGTTCTCTAATTCATTCCTGTTTTTTTGTGTGTGTGAATGTCTGTTTTCAGAGTGACAAGTATATTCATATCTCCAGTTTCTATCTAATGAATGATTATTTGATTCAGCTTTACAGATACTGACTGTCAGAGTTGATATGTTAAACATTGTTATTATCTAAAAAGCTTTCTCTTCTTGTTAAACAATCATTCCATTTTGACCATTAAGTTTCTTTTACGAACCAATGATTGCGAGTGGTCGATTGTTTATTTTTTTAAAAATCTATTACTTGTACACTTCTAATATCTGTTACTTACATTGTACTTATATCTTTGTTCATGTATAGTTATGTGTTCTGATTTCCATCTTAACAAGCTGCCATAAATCATATCCCCCCCATATATATATATATATATATATATATATATATATAAAAGATGCGTATGTGTGTATTATATCTGACAATATTATTGAGTAGACAGTTAGGAAAATGGTAGTATTTAAATCTAGTTTATTACACTAACATGTTTGACAAAACTGAAAGGCAAAATATGTCAGTATCATCATCATCATCATCATCATCATCAGTCTTTCAATGTTTGTCGTTGGACATAGACCTTCCCCAGGATTTGCCACACTTCTCTATCATGGGCATTGTGGAGCCAGTACTTTCTGAATTTGTCTAGCTTGTCTTTCCATCTAATATTCTGCCGGCTTCGGTTGCGCATGTGATCTCTGGGGATCCATGTCGTGACTCTCGATGTCCATCGGTTGTCTGCTATTCTCGCAATATGGCCAACCCACTGCCATCTGAGATTTTTAATGGACACTATGATGTCTCTGACTCTTGTCTTTTCCCAGATGTACTGTGCTGTCTTATGGTCTCCCTATATGAAGTCCAGTATAATTCTTTCTTGTGCACATTGCATGGTTCTCCATACACGGATCTGTCTCTTGGTTAGGTTCCATGTTTCAGCTCTATAAGTGACTATTGAGTGGATGCATTGGTTATACACCCTTCTTTTTAGGATTAATAGGATCTCCTTATTTTTGAAGATTGAGCTTGCTCTGCCAAAGGCTTGCTGAAGAGCTGCCAATGCATCATACCTGGTCCGAAAGGGCCAAGGGAGGCCAAGAATTTTTTCAGTACAGCCTAGTATTGAAACTTCCAAGTCGATATCATGTGTCAATAAATCATATAGGATGAGTATTGCTTACAGGCAAGCTATTATTGCATTTTGTGCTAAAAGACTTTTAGCAGATGAAGATAAAATGGTTACAGGACAAGGGTGTTTGTGCAATGTGTGGGGGGATGCAGTTTGGTATGGCCTAATGAAATTCCTCTGGTAACCAAAATTATCACTTTTTTCTATGATATTTTTCCCTATAATCTTAACATTATTTATAAATTGTTGAATAAAAATAGATAAATAATACTTTTTGCTTTTTGTTTTGAATTCCAACTCTTTATATAAGAATAACCCTGATAATATTGAAAGCATTTGTTCTCTGTTAAACCTTTCTCAAATTTTCTGGAGAAAAGTTTCCACTGAATAGAGAGGCTTGAAGATAGGTTTTATATACCTTTACAAGCAAAGCTTATTTGAATTAACGATAATTCATTTTTGACAAGTATTAGAATCAGTTCAAGATGTTGGGCACTGGTCTGAGTCTGTCTATTTGTGTTTCTATTCCCCCATCCCTCAATCAAGCTGAGAGTCTGACTGACATCACTTTCGTGAATTTTTCCTCTCCTCTTCCGAATGCTTAAGGTTCTTTGTCAAACCCCTTGAGCTGTTTGTCATGGCTGTAATGGCAGGTCATAGATGTTTCTTCTGTGGTCTGAGCCTGCATCTTTGACTCTCCTGATCGAAATGAAAGGTACCACAGACAGAGGATATTGGAACATTTTGACGAGTACAGGAAACTCTCAACATGGATTTTTCTCAGTTTTTAAATTACACTAGCTGGCTAGCTATCACGCTTATATGCCATACTAATACTAAATTTTAACATTCACTCGTTATTATGTCAACAAACAGCATCTTTTTCTTTATTTGATACCCCCCTCATAATAGCTTTTTAACAGGGGGATAAGATTTGCAGTGTAAGTTTATTCTGAATTGGTCCCTACTTTGTACCTGCTTGTTTTTTGTAATTCCAGACTTTTCAGACTTGACTGTCAAAGAAAAGGCAAGAGAAATGTAACTTATTCATTGATCTCCCCTTCTTCCAATGTTTTAATAGATCACCCCTAACATAGCATGCTACCAAGAGATGTTGGCCACGTGCCAGTTTCTATCATGTGACTAACCAAACTTGTTTTCTTTTGAATCAATTTTTTTTTTTGTAGCTTGTTATCGCAACTTAAATTGATAGTTGGTCTTCAACATTGGGTAAAAGAATCGAACAGAAAAAAAGTAAGCAAGCTTTGGGTGGTTCTTGAATTTGCATCCCTTTTTCTTTTGAGGTTGCCTACATACAGCACTGCTCTACCAACTGAGCTACTAAAGTTCTTATGGTTGGCAGAAGATAGAATCCTTGAACCCATCCTTCTGTATTCCCATATCATTCAGAACCATTCTTGTTTATTGTCTTTATGTACACAATGAGTTGGGATAATAATACTCATTTTTCATTAGATGAAGCTCTGTCAACCATTGGTAATTCTTGATCAATATAAACAAAAGATGAAAGGAAACATCCATACCTGGCATAAATGAAGCACTGTGGCCTGCGCATGCACCAGAGCTAATCTAGAAATTATCTTAGAAAATAGATCTTATATATGGATTTATCTATAAAAAAAATAAATCTTTTACCTTGGATTATCTTAAAAAAAAAAGATCTCTCATCTAAAATTGTCTTTAAAAAAAAATGGATTTTTTATCTGCAATCATCTCATAAAAAATATCTTTTATCTAAAATTATCTGTATAAATACTGGCTTTGGGCTTTGAGCAATGACAATGAAGACTAAGAAAGTACTTTTTTGAAAAAAACGAAAAAATTAATTCTTAGATTTTGCTTAGTGGTGTACTCATGAAGATTTTCAAGGTTGTAGTCCCCAAAATGTGACCGGGGGTGCCAGGAGACACACACCCACAAACATACACTCTCAAACTTGAAGAGAGAAGAATCTGAAGCCTACTTTGCTGGTTGGTTAGCCATTTGTACAGTTATAGTGATTCGATGCTAGTCAGAAATCAATAATTGTTGACATTGTTTCATCTAATCTAATTGTTAATCACCAAAAGTCTGTCTATCCATCTCTCTGAGTGACAGCCTACCATGAAAATCATGCAA
>OY735218.1:57733397-57803397 GCA_963457665.1 Thysanoteuthis rhombus | reverse complement strand
TTGGGTATCCCTAGAGAATTTGCCTCGTGTCTTTATCAATAAATAAATAGCATATGACCCATCAGAAATGACAGCATTATTTATGTATGGATGTATTATGTTTTCTTGATTTTGAAGGTTGTTCTACTGAAGACATGCCAACCAGAAAGTGATTTTTTTGCCTGATTTCTTCTTCTTTTGTGATTTGCTGTCCTAGATGAAATCCTATTAGTTCTAAAAAGAAAAGTCTACAACCAACGCATCCTCCTGATGGTCACATATGGAACTGAAACATGCAACAACCAGACGAGTGGCCCTCAAACTGAGAACAATGCAATATGTACTGGAGAGAAGCATGCTCAACATCACGTGGAGAGATATCAAACCAGCACCATGTAATGGAGATAAAATAGATATCATAGAATCCATTAGAAAGCTCAAATTGCAATAGGCAGGTCATGTTGCAAGGATAGCTGACAACTAATGGACATCTCGACTCACAAGGTGAATCCCCAAAGATCATATGTAAAACCTTTGCTGAAAAAAATAAGATAGCAGAACAAACTAGACAAGTTCAGAAAATATTGGCTCTGTGAATCCATGATAGAGAGGCCTGGCAAAACTTGGGGGAAAGTCTGTATCCATTGATGGCTTCTACAAAACTGATGATGATAATATGTTGCATTGTTTCTTTGAAGACCATTTCTTGATTTCCTGTTGAGTTGGATACAGTTGAAGTATCATAAATGAAAAAAAATGAATTGTGGAACCTGTTGTACTTGTAATGAGACTAGTAGGAGCTTGTGTACAAAAATATTCCTTTGTTTAAGAAGGGACCCTGGGATTTACAAAGATCAGCGGGATGTTTAGGGCAAGGGCAAAAAAAGTACCCAAACGTTTTTTTCTTGTCTTAATAAAGGGCAAATGTTTCAGCCCTCGAGTTCCATTGGTATGGCATGTATGCATGATACATAAATACATAGCTAGCCAGCCAGAGCAGCTTGAAAATTTTGGTTGACGAGTTAGATAGAATGTAAATCGAAAAGATAATTTTGCCTTTAAACATGGATTGAATGATGAAGTCCGTGTTTCTCCTTCATGTCAACTCGTAAGTATATTCACAGCTTTTGATAAAAAAAAGGAGTTTTTTCACCTTTTGTTTGTAGAAGTATATGTATCGACTTGTCTTGTTATGCAGTTGGCTAGTCTCTGCCCTTAATTGTGTAGAGGATTTATTTGACCAAAAAAAATTTTTCGAAAGCCTTTTCAGATTAATCTTAGCTTAGCCATAATGAGTGGTCACTCTTGTTAATAAGAAGAGGTTTTATAAATTCACTCTGTGAAACTTTGCAAAAACTGAAACCTGAAAAATAAGAGATATAGAAACGATAAAAAAATCAAAAAAAATCTTGGGACATGTTATGAAGAAGGAATGCTTGGAGAACTTGACTCTCACCGGATGGATCAAGGGCAGGAGAAGGTTGGCAGTGAGTAACCTACTTGACAAGTTCAAACAAATGAATGGCAGAATTTGTACCAGAATGAGAAGCAAGGAACAAGAACAGTTGAAAGCAATAAGAGAAAGGAAACTGGAGAACCATGATCACCCATGTCATGGAGAGACATAAAGAAGAAAAGATACAGAGATACTTTTTTAGGTGGAAGAAGCATCATGTTGTTCGGGGTTTCTCAAATCTTTTTTGTTTGCAACCTGTTTTGATGAGACCAACTGCTTTGTGACCCATTGTTGGGAAAGTAAGAAATCCTAAAACTATTTATCAAAGTCCTAATCTAACTGTGATTAAACATTAAAACAAATTAAAATTTGTCAAAAATTGGTACATATTTATAATCTATAACTTTTACAGTGCTTATGAGCAAAAAGACAAAAATAGAAATGAAATCACTGATGCAGCAAAAACAAAATTCTGTTTTAAAGAATTAGAGATTTACAACAAGCCATTTTGCTCTAAGAACCAGAAGGTGTACCGAGATTTATATCGAGATAATGAAGGAAGAACCATAAGTTCAACAATATGTTCACCATTCATGGTAGTAGTATCAGAAGGAGGAGGAAGAGGAGCAAATAATCTTTTTCATCCTGGCAAAATATTGTGGTATGGAAATATTCTGAGATTATTATTTGTGATGAAAATCATGAATGGCAATTTTCTAGTGTTCCTTCAATCATTTTTGTTTTTTGTAAATACAAAAACCTTATACATTTTATTATGACATAGCAGCTGATAAAGAAAAAATGATCAGAATAGATGTTCTTTTAATGACATCACACTTCTTCTGGTATAATAGCAACTGGTAAATAAAAAACAGAACCCCTTAACTTTGTCTTTCTATCAATTAATGTAATTGTAACCAATTGACTGAAAAGTGTCGTGTTGGAATTTGTTTTGATGCATCTAAAATGTAATTACATGATTTTTATTTGCAAAAAGATTTTCAATTATTTTTGTGACCCCCAATAATCTTTACGTGACCCATGGTGGGGTCCTGATCTCTACTTTTAGAAGCCCTGATTCATTTCCTCTGCTTAGTATCTGTTCACACGTGGTTCCCAGATGTCTCCTTGCCTGGCTCTTCAAATTGCTTCTTTCCAAACTACTTTTATTAAAACCTCAAAGTGGATAAGACAATGCAAGACAAGAAGACAGTAAACAATAGTGTCTGATTTATGGCTAGCAACCGCACTTTAAACTGTCAAACTTAATGAAGAGATTTAAAACGATCTATTGAATCTATTCTGACTTTTTTTTCATTGTTCACTCATCACTTGAATTAATTTGCAGACATTTGAAGATCATGATTGTTCTGTGTGAGCTCACCTAGTACCCCCAACCGCCAGGAAGCAGATTTGAGACTGAAGGACCCAATTATCGATCAGAGAGGATTCACTTAGCGACTAGTTTCATAGAAGTTGCATTGGTCTTTAGTAATAGCAGAACACACATAATGGGGGATGTAACTTATGTATGTATTCAAGTCTCAGCCATGGCCAATGCTTTGTTCTGTATTTTCGCCTTCTATAATGAAGTTGGAAGACAATTATTCAGCTTGAAAAAACAGTCTTTTTTTTAAATGTTTTTTTTTTTTAGATTAATTTACACACATTTGAAGAGCATGGTTGTTCTGTCCCCCTACCATCATTACCGACAGATCTGAGAATGAGGAACCTGATTTAGGCAGAAGATATTTGCTTTCTTTGAGTTTCTCCAGGTATCTGGTATAAATACAAGAGGCTTGACTGCCTTTGGCAAAGGATTTTCCTCAGTTACAATGCAATTGATGCAATATTGAGCTATTTTCAACCTTGTTGAAAATGTTCCCTAAAACTGTCACCAAAACTTTCTTCAGTTTTCAAGATTGTCCAACTGATTAGCCATGTATGTATGATGCGTCAATGTTGCTAGATGGTGGGAATTTCAAAGACTTACTTATAATTATGTCTACAGAAAATGTTTGCTTTGTTTTTTTTAAAAATACCTCCAGAAAATTTGGGGGAGGGGGATAATTTGCAAAGTTTATGCTAAATTGTTCCTTTTATCCTCAGCATTCTTTTTAGTGATCAACAAAAGGCAACAAGAAGTAACTCATTCATTGATCACCCCTTTTTCCAAATTCTTTAATTGATCATCTTCAACATGGCATAATGCCAAAACACATTGGTTTACATGGCAGTTTCTTTTCAGCGACTAACCAAATCTATTTCAATATGATGAAAAAATATTGTATCCTCATGAATCTATTTGTTCAATTCTTTAAAACATTGTTTGGTTGGTTTTGTGTTCCAGAAATGCATATGCGACATGAAAATGTCTTCAAAACATACATTGAAGTGGCTTAAGGACAGAATGTGATGCGAGATCAAGTCTCACATGGTGTGTGTGTGTGTGGGGGCTCATGTCCATGTGTGGACTAAAACAAAATTTGCGCAGTCTTTGCAAAGGCATCAGGGTGAACCATGACCCTGTCCATCAAGTGCAATGGGAGATTCTGCTCTGGAGTGATTCCCCCCCCCATTTTTATATATTTTTGGGGCTACAGGATGATTCCTTGGCCAGGTATTACATTTAAGTGTCATCTGATAAGATTCTGACTATATCATTATTTTTAAAGTGTTAACATTGTGTCTTTCTCAAATGGCTCAGTTCCTTCATTCCACTAACAATTATGTCAGACACGGGTTGCAAATTCAATTATTGCCAAAATTAAAAGGAGAGAAAGAGAGTAAAGTTATATTTTGAGTAATTTCCTTGGCTGTGTAAACATATTTCCTTTGAAATAACAGAGAAAAAAAAGGTATTTTTTATTCACTCAATGGAAAATGTCACATGAACAACCTCTTTTGGCAGCATGCTATGTGGGGGGGGGGTGATCAATTAAAACATTGGGAGAAGAGTTGATCAATGAATGTTACTTCTTTTTCCTTTTGTTGGCTAGTGATCACTAAAAAAGTCTGAATTGAAAAAACTAGCTAAGGGATAAATTTAGCATAAACTTATATTGCAAACTGAACCCACGCTCAAACGTGTTTTGGATGGTAATTTTTTAGTAAAAAAAGAAATTTTTTTTTTTCGAAACCTAATAAGGAGTAAATACTTAGATGTAAAGCTCCCCACTTTGAAAAAAGAATTTAAGGGGGATTTTCTGTAGAACAAAGGTATAAAAGGAGTAAATGTTGAAATTTCCAGCCCTTTAGCTTCATTGGTGGGGCCTGTTTGGACAATACCTATGTATGAACATAGACAGCCAGACCAACTTAAAAACTAGAGAAACCTGTATTGGCAGTTCTGTTTGATGATTTCCAAAAAAAGGTCTTTTTCATTCACTTCATCCTTTCTACCATCTATAATTAGAAACCGTCAACATTAGTTTTTTTTAATTTTTCAAGTCTATCTGGATGGCTAACTAGCTATCTGTTCATTGCGTGTACAGGTTGTCCCAATGGAAATAGAGGGCTGAAAATTTCGACATGTACGCCTCATGTCTAGAAAAACCTTTTTTTCCTTTCAAATCCAAGGATTCAATTGTCAATTTAAGTTTTTGCTAAATTGGTCCCTTAGTTTGTGCCTGACAGCATTCATGTTTGTTTTCCAAATAGAAGGTGAGAGAAATAACTTATTCATTGACCTACTCTCTCCAATTTTTTAATTGATCACCCCAGCATGCTCAAGTGATCACTGAACAACATTGAATACCAGTATTTTACAATTTTTCAATCTTTGATTTTTCTTTCTTTGTTTGGGGTTCGATTTGCTATGTAAGTTTATGCTGAATTGGTCTCTTGGTTTGTGTTGGGCAGCATTCATACCTATTTTTTGAAAATTCAGACTTTTTTAGTGATCACTACCCAACAAGAGAAGATACTTATTCATTGATCATCCCTTCTTCAAATCTTTTGTTTGATTACCCCCAATATGGCATGGTGTCTAAAGATGCTGGTCATGTGACGGTTTCCATTGAGTGACTAACCAGACCTGTCTCATTCACTTTCCAAAGATAGTTTTTATTTTGTATTTTTCACAGAATCATTTTAGACCCAAGTATGTGATATCTATAATTGAATTTTGTTTTTCTCTTTTGTTCTTGTCAAAAATAGAGAATTTATATCTTGACTTGTTTTTTTTTCCTTCACAATTTTATTTTCGTTTGTTGATTAATATTTTAAAGAGTGATAATCAGATTTCATTCCGTTTCTCTCTTCCTTATTTTCCATCCCTTAGAAGTTATATTCTAAATGCTTAATTAAGTTTCTTACTTTTTTCAGTATTACAATAAAGTGTAATTAAAAAAATGAGATAGAAGCACTCAACCAAAACTATGAACATAGGTTTCCTCAGTATCAACTGGGTCTGGCTATGTATTCATTGTGCTTACTGGTTGCACTTATGTAAATTCTTTTGATTTTTTTCCTTCATTATGTCATTTTTTTTTTTTTTTGAGAATTCCCTCTGCGAATAAGTTTCTAGGTTGGTTCAATAAACAATGTAAGTTCATGCTAAATTGGTTCTCTAGTTTGTGCTGAGCAGTATTCAGATTTGCCTCTTGAGGATTCAGATCTTTTAAGTGGTCACTGCCTGACAAAGGGTGAGAACAGTGACTTATTCACCGATCAACTGTTTTTTTACCATATTTTAATTGCTCACTCCCAAAATGTCATGCTGCCAAAAGATGTTGATCTTATGATGGTTTCTGTTGACTAATCAGACCTGTTCTTCCTTATCCTGAGAAGCTTTATGCTTTATATTCAATCAAGTTTAATTTTCTTTTGTTTCTTGTCAAAGTGTAATTTTTCATTGATTACAATTCAGAATGCAAGTGTAGAAAATATAAAAAGCAAGCTTTCTTTTTTTTATATCCATTAAAACCTTGAATTGTGTCGATCAAATCTGACTTTTATTTAAGCCTAATGCAATTAAGATTTTTTTTATTAAAGGAGTGAAGTATTTTCCTGATAGAACTACATTTTCTTGTATTTTTTTCTTGATATTATGTGACTTCATGTAAACTTTTGACAACTTGAGTAATCACCTAAGCAAAATGGTAGAAAAGAATGTATAAACTTTTTGCGATATGCGTAGAAAAACCCCTTAAATCTTGAATGTCATTATAGAAGGGAAACTCTGTAAAGAACAGGTGTCTTTTCTTATTTGATTAGCTTTTGTATACCTGAGGTCTGCCACCAGTCTGTCTGTGAAAAGTATTGTAACTTGACTTTTGTAGATTTTGTGAATGGAGAATATATCTGAGATGAGGTCAATTTATGTAAGACCCACACACTCTAGAAGAACTTTGGTCATGATAAGGAAGATTTGCTGTATATCTGAAAGGATAGGGTTAACAGAATGTACAACAGAATGCTGTATTGTGGCCATCTGAAGATCCTCACATTTACAATTCTTATACCTGATTGAAGATTACTGAGAGCTTGTACAAGTCTGTTTGTATTTTCTCCCCTAGGTAGACTGTGGAAACACTCTGGAGCCATTCATGTGAATTAGATTATCCTTGAAAGATGGTTAGAAAAATCCATATTCCCAGCATACTTGAACTTCTGTACTCCAGTTCTGTGGCACAGGAAACTGAGACGATGGGGAATCCAAATGTCTGTCAGAAAACGCCTTTGTAGCTATAATCCCAGTTAGTCAGGAGATGCCTAATGTGCCAGGCTGAATGGCAAGAAATTGTTCCTAGTTTGACTTCAGAATTGTATTATAATAACAGATGATTATACGACCAAAATCTTCAGGATATAGCCGTACGTCTTGATGCTTGTCACTTAGGACACTGGGATTCAGTTTCTATTGGGGATGAGGCACAGTTGTCTTTAGACCTCTACTGTCAATTTTTCTGAATGAAAAATGTTGAAATAGGTGTGCTGAGGAATTGTAAGAGTCAGATGGGGCCCTTTAAGAGGTGATGTTGTCCAAATTAAATCCTGCTTTGGGAGGCTCCGCTTCAAATTGAAAAATGCATAGATATTATTAATAGCGATATTGGTTAAAGATTTAAAACATATTAGGTAAGTTGCTTTTCATTGCAGCCTCTCGACTGTCAGTTTATGGGATTTTGATTGATATTCTAGGAAAGCAATTACAAAGCTTTCATTTTCTTTCACATTGCAATATTTATATTCTTACTTTTTTCTTATTCCTAGGAAGTTATATTCTAAATACTCAATTGAATTTCTTATGTTTTTTGTATTTGGCTAGTGTTATTTTTTCCCATTAATTACTGTTCAAAATGCAAGTGTAGGAAATACAAAAAGAAAGCTTTCTTCTTTTCATATCCAATAAAACCTGAAATTGTGTCGACCAAATCTGGCTTGCATTTATGTAATTGAATTCTTTTTATGAAAGAAGTGAACTTAAAGAATTTTCCTTTATAGAATTACAAGAATATCTATGGTTGTTTTCTTGACAGTTTTTGTATCTATGTAAACTTTTGACAACCTGAGTAATCACCTGAACAGAATATCTAGTAAACAGCTTGGATAGAAAATAAAGGAACATTTTTACCAGCTGCTCTAAAGCCTCAGCTACAAGTGTTTGCACCCAATCTAACCATATAGAGTTAGTTTTGGAAAATATTTTCTGATTGCTCAGGGTCATATTTGTTGATATTTTTACATACACTAGTAGTATTAATAGTTGTTGCATGATCATCATTTATCTTTTATCACATGAAGCCTTGTAAACTTTTATGAATTATTGGCAAGTATTTCTTTCATCTTGATTTTAATTTTTTAATTGTAACTGCTCAGATCATTATTGACATAACAGAAATTCTTGTCTAAAATTATCGATGGTTAGCGAGGCGTAATTTTCTAGAAAGTTATTGTTGGATACTCTGGTTCTTGCATGGTCACGGGAGTTAAGCAATTCTGAACTTGGGCAGAATATAGATGGGTAATTGTAACCACCTCAGGAGACATCCCCTACTGTTATGTTGATTTAGAAACTTATTACCCTTTGAAAGCTTTCAGCATGAAAGTTGAACTTTCTCCCAACTAAGTGCCTAGGCATAGCAACTAAAAGCTGTTCATCTATGGTCAAACTGGGCAAACAGGGACATCAGAATAGCGAGTAAAAAATTACTCAAAACGATTAGTATTTGTCTCTAAAAAATCATTAATTTTTGTTTTTACATTGTTAGCCTTTCAGTTCATTATTTTTGATTCAGAATGTTTGTGATGAATCATAAGTGAGACTCATCTCCTGTAAGTTGCGAGCAATGAAAAACCTGATCAAGGAAGATTACTCTTGTGGGATTTTGTTAATGTCATATATTGACTCTTAACTGGAGAACCCTATAACGTGCACAAGAAAGAATCATGTTCAACATTGAATGAACAGACCACAAGATGGTCAGAGATTTCATAAAACCTATTTGAAAACTTAAATGGCAATGGACTGGTCATGTTGCAAGAATGTCAGACAACCACTAGACATCATGCAGAAATCGTGGCCAGCAAAAAAAAAGATTGCGTGACAAACTAAATGAGTTCAGAGAGTATTGGCACTGCAAAGCCCATAATAGAGAGGTCTGGTGAATCTTGGATAATGCTTATGTCTGACAACAGATGCTAAAAGGCTGATGATGACTCTAATTTGCTTCACTCATATTTTTGTTAATGTCTTGTCTTTTACTTTGTTCTCTTTGGACCATTTGTGACGTGAAATTTTTTCTGACACTATATCAAAAACAGGAAGTGAAAATAGATAAAACTGGATCTAATTGCCATTTGCGAAAGGTATAAATCATTCTTGAACCTTTGTTCAAAGTCCTTTTTACTCCTCTCTCATGATTCATTGTCCGCACTCTTTTCTCACCAAACGATTGGGGCTGTTATTCTTGTAACCATTGTTGGTTTACTCTAGTATGTTATATAAAGAAGATCAAAAATTGAAAAATATATATGGTCATCATAAATTCTATTTATGATATCACTGGTGCTTTCTGTTGGAAGAAATCAGAAATCGAGTAAAAAAATATCTAAGTTTTGAAGAATCTAGATGTTGTCGATAAACTCTGTCGGAATAATTCTGAAAAAATGTCAAAAAATTAAAAAAAAACATTTTTAGAAGGAGTATAGTGAAGTACTGATGCTCAACTTGAAGTCTGTAGACAAAACAGTGTGACCAGGAGTGCTGGAACAAACACATGCACATGAACCCTTCACCATCATTGATGAGTAAGGTCATTCAATCATCCAGATCCCAAATTTAGAGCAAAAAGCCCCAAAAGATCATTCTGGTTAGTTACTCTGTAGAAACCTTCCCATGTGTTTATGGTGATCAATTAAAGATTGGAAAATAAATTGATCGATGAATAAGTTACTGTTCTTGTCTTTTCTTTTTTTTTTTTTTTTTTTTTTTTGCTTTTTTTTATCACTAAGAAGTCTGATTCTTAAAACCACGAGCATGAATGCTACCGGGCACAAACAAGGGATCAATTTAGCATAAATTGGCATTGCAAAAAAAAAAGCCCTCCCACTAAAAAACCTATTTAAGGGGATATTAAAAAAAAAGCAGACATGATAAGGAGTAAATGTTAATTTTCAGCCCTCTAGCTTTATTTGTGTGGCCTGTAAGCATGGTTCAAGACAGCCACACCAACTTGAAAACTGAAGAAACCTATGTTGACAGTTTCAGTTGATGGTTTCTAATGAGGATATTGGTTAGTCTGTTGTAGTCAGAGACGACCCTGAAGCTTCTCTTTCTTTTTGCAGTTATCCTTCCAAATAGGGATGGGCGTGGCTCTACCTATCCTTGGTCCAATATTCATTTACCGTCACTCAATGCCTCTCTGCTAGAGAGAATGATTATCATTGAGAAACTGTCAACCAAAATTGCCAATAGAAGTTACTTCAGTTTTTAAGTTTGTCTGGCTATCTGAAGGGCTAAAGATTTAAACATGTGCTCTTTATTATACTGAAAAAGTTTTCTTTTTTGTCCCCACCCCATATGTTTTTAATAAGGGATCCAATTTACAATGTGAGTTCATGCTACATTGGCCCCTTACTTTGTATCCGACAGCATTTACACTAGTTTTTTTTTTTTATAATTCAAACTTTTTTTAGTGATCCCTGCTGAACATTACCATCATCATATGATTATTTATCAGTTTCTTTGAAGAAAGCTCAGTTTACCTTTCATAGAAGTAACATTTTTCAAAAATTCTATATTGTATAACAATATAAATACTCTAAAGGCAAACACCTGAAAAGCTTTTGGAGTCTGGCAGATTGTTAGACCATGTACTCCTTATATATGGGTTCACAGGAAGCGGTGAAATATTATTTACTGTGGACTCTTGCTTCAGCTATGAAAATTGAGACAATGACACCTTCATTTTGATAATTAAAATGTATTAGCTTTCTTCTCACATCGAGAGAAGAAACTTGTTCATTGATCACCCCTTTTTCCAATTTTTTGTTGATCACCCCGAGCACACAAATGCTGTCTAGGAAGTTGTTCGTGTGATGGATTCTATCAAGTAACTAACCTGACTTGTCTTCTTGCATATAAATGTTTGAACAGAGATCAATAATTTACACTACAGCACCGTTCTCAACGAAAACCGTTCATCTCTTTACTTGATGTTCGTCTTTCTATAAATCCTAGATTTTTGTGCTCAAGCTGTTGTAGATCAATTACTTCGAATTCAACTCCTGACATCCCTGACTGTTTTCTTTCATTTTCATCTGTAATCTTCTTACAGCTATTTCTAGTATTTTTTTCTCTTGACCTTGCACAAAACTTTTATGATCAGAATATGCTTCACATCATTCTCTCAGTGTCAAGTGAGAAACTCATCATTATTTTCAATCCTTGCGAAAAAGACAAACAAAAAATGCTTTCTCTCATGCCAGTTAAGTATTAGAAACTATTAACCAGAACTGTCAGCATAGGTTTCTTCAGTTTTGAGTTGATTCTTGTTGGCTGGCTAGGTATGTATGTGTCACATATACAAGCTGCACCAACAATGCTAGAAGGCTGAAAATTTTTTTTTTTCTTCCAAAATTCCAGGCCCAAAATAATTTTTTCCATTTTTCGAGGTAAGTTTATGCCAAATTGGTCCCTTAGTTTGTGTCCGACAGAGTTCACACTTGTGTTTTGAAAATTCAGACTTTTGAGTTATTAAATGAAAGGAAGAAAAGTAACATTCATTGATCACATCTTTTACCAATTCTTTAATTGATCACCCCTGAAAATGACGTGCAGCCAAAAGATGTTGATGATGGTTTCTATTGAGTACTAACCAGACCTATTTTTTTGCATCTTTTTCTTTTCTCTTGACTTTGTACAAAACTTGTATAAACAGAATTCACCTTGCATCTTTCTTTCAGTGCCAAGTGAGAAACTCATCATATTCTGGGTACAGTTTACCATTATTTCTTTATTTTCAATCCGCACAAGAAAAACCAGTAAAATATATTCGCTCTTCTGTCAGCTGTGTATTTATGGTCACAGTTTGTAAAAACATCTCAATCTTATCTGATTTGGAGATGGACCAATGCTAACGCCACATAACACTGCAACATGACTCACTAAGAGGTTTTTATTAAAAGAGGCTTCTTGAAATATAAGAAACACACAAAAAAAAAATCTGTTGAGTGAAGAAGAAAAAGCGAAAAGATGCAAAGATGGCATTGGAATCTCCGAATGTGATTCCCAAATGATGTCTCACCCGGGTTTTCATCAAAGTTCCGATATTTGATAAGGAAAACAAAAACTTTTCACTTGGTCTTTCTGGAGAATTCTTTGGGGAATTCTCTACACAGAAAAGAAATAGAGAAAATGAATTTATTATCGGACTGGAAGAAAGGTCTGATGCTTTATCAAGAAAATTTTGGTTGGAATAAATCTATAAAGAAACAGTAAGAACATTAGAATCAGGGAATAGAATATGAGATGAGGTCATTGGTTCACAAAATGACCATGTTAAATGTGTGTGAATCTGATTTTCTCGCATAGCGTTTCCTAATGAGGACATAAATTGCTTACTAGTAAATTCCAATAAATTAAATCCATATGTTAAATCAAGAGGAATAAATTCTGATCAAAGTTACTCTCCTTGCACCATTAGGTAAAATTTTTCAATTTTTATAATTCAATTCATGAATGGATTTCATTTCAAAGAATTCAATTCATTGAAGAATTTAACTGTCTTTAGGAGTGATTTTTAGCAGTTCATGAATTTGAGAGTTAAATACAATCAAGTGACGAACATGTTTGAGTTAGTGAACAATGACTTTATTGTGTGTGGACCTTAGTTCTTGACTAGTTCGTGGATGCATACATGTATTTATTTATCCAACTCTCCACAAGGGAGGAATGTGATATAGTATCAGTTTATCATGGGGTACATAAATTGCCCTATCAAAATGGTAAATGTCATGAAAGCGTCAGAAATGTCCTTTCGACCCTCCCTTTATGGGGAGTTGCTGTCTTGAGGTCAGAATTCCCAGGACTAAGCTTGCCTGTTTATGTTGCATCCTATCCAAAAACAAGAATACACTAGAACAGATTCTATACTAGCATCTCAGCCCTGAAGCCAGGGCTGGGTGAATGTTTGTCTAAATAGGCTGGAAAAGTATCAGTTTCCAATAGTGAAAATAAAAAAGTGGAAGTGATAGAGATGAAGATTTAAGATTTGATAAGTTCTGTTAAATTTGTCATTGGAGCTTCTCATAAACCTTATAACTGTAGATTTTCAGCATGGATATGTTTTCTTTCTGTGTGTATGTGTGCACACACTGAACAACAGTCAGCTTGAGATATTGTTATCTGTATATTCATGATAACAATAAAGCTGCTTCATTGATAACTGCCTCTCTACTAAGTTTGCATATACGTGCAAATTTTTAAAGCTTGGTCAAAGCTACTAGCGATGAAATTTGTATAAGAATATTTGATATTTTTGTTACACCATGTACACACTTAGTTGGAAGAAAAAAAAAAAAATTTTTTTTAGGGAACTAAAAAAAAATTGTTACATAATTCAAACTTTCGTCACATATTTTGTCTTGTAAATTTCATACGCTTTAGAATTTTTGTGAATACATCGGTCGCTGGGGGATAAAAAAATCTGTTTGAATAGTGACTCCTAAAATAGAATAGAAAGCAATCAGAAAGCAAAATAAAGAAAATCATCTCTGAATTTTAAGATTCTGAAATTTCTACTTAATATTTAAGAATGTTTGCCTGATGGGCAAAATGGTTTTGAGTGTAGCAGTTGTCAGCTTTTATGCAGATTTCAACTAAGTTTTAAATGTAAATGTCCCACCCCCGCAATATGAGAGATTGTCATTTTGCAATATTTCTCCCTCCGTAGCTCGAGGTGCCTTCTAATATTAATTTTCTTTAACTATTGTTTTTTGGTAAATAGCTTTAGGTTAACTTTTTGATCACTGCTACCCACAACAGATTTAAACACTGTTGTTGGGTTTAGGTTGATCATGTGTTTTGATATTTATATGTATCTTTCATAGCATAGCAGGATGATGAGGATGAGGCGCATCAAGGTGTAGTTGAAATTCATGGACTTTCGGAAAATCAACTTCCCACACAATGATATTGCAAATCTCTAGCTCGGACTTACCTTGAATTGGGCTTACATCCTTTTTCAGTCATCATCTGTGCATATCAGAGGTCTTGTGCAGACTTTTGTGTTAGTATTTTTCAAGAGTTATACTCTTGAAAAAGGATGTATAGACATTCTCGCAGAAAAGGGTTTTACATAATCTTGCATAGCCAATGAAAGCGTAATTTGAAAAAATAAATATTCTGAGAAAATCAGTTGTTATCCTGATTTTAAATGCCCTTCTAATCTCTGACCTTGCCCCAGTTCTGAAGATGGGCGTAGGGAAGGCGAAATGACACAGATTAAGATCTTTGCATCTCCCCCTTCCTCCATCTATTTGTAGAAATATTTTTCCTCTGTCATGTTTCACTGTACCAAAATAAATAGCTTTAAAAAGAATATGCATGGGGTTTGTTTTATTTGCAAGTCTGTTACATCCCTGGTTGCATGTCAGTAAAGCTTAAAACTTTCTGGACTTTGCCCAGCCATCACTGTTCATAGAAACTTGAAATTTTGCACACATTCTGCCCTCAATCAGTGGGGAAAATGACCCTCAGAAATAGCAGGGGGCTCAACACGCAAAGTAACTTTATCCTAAATTGGTCATTAATTAGTGTGTGCTTGCTTTTTGAAAATTCAGAACAATTTTTAATGATCACAGTCCAACAAAAGACACGAGAAGTAACTTAATTATTCATCACTTTTTCCAAATTCTTAATTGATCATCCCTAACACTGCATTTAAGGGTGGCAGTGATTCATAATTTCCTTGTGATGACTTTCATTCATACTGGTGTTTCTGTCCACACAATATCTCCAAAAGTTCTGAAAGAATTCCTATGAAATTTTCTGAAAAATGCTGAGCAACAAAATTAAATCCCCGAACCTGGCATTCAAGTTATGCAGACCAACTTCAGAAGTTGAACCTGGAAGCTCTGACATACACACAAAACTGCTGATCTCAAGACATTCCAGATCATCTCAGTACAACATTAAGTAGACAAATCTATACACTGCACATTTTGCCCAAACAAGATCATGCCACAACCAGCACTTTGCAATCGTACATCCGAAAATTGCTTCAAACTGCAAGTACGAGAAGCAAAAGGGCCAAGAGGGTGCACTATGGATGCCAATGGAGTTACCATTCTGTGGACCAGGTTCAGCCAAGCAACCATCATATAAGATAATGAGTTCAATATGGAGTGGCCTTGAGAAGGATATTGGTCACTAAAAGTTTCATTATACTTTTCTTGCACTAAGAATGATCCGTACCATTGTGTACGTGAGTTTAAAAAAGATGCAAAACATCCCCAAAAGAAGGAGCACTATCTACAAGCAGTCATAAATACTTTTTTTACTGAAATACTTACTGGGCCATAGGGTAAAGTAGAATTGATTAAATTTTTGGATAGAACTATTTCTTTTGATTGAGTGGTATTTTCCATTTTTGTTATATATTTGTATGTATTGATCCATGTTTGATTGTGAATTCACACTTCCAATGACGAAGACAAATAAACCCAGTGCAATGGGCTTACCCAGTTTTGTCACCTGGAATTTGGATTTTTTCTTGGCATCTGATATTGTAAAATCATTATCTTGACATTGAGAATACATTTGACAAAAACCAATATACAGACTAATAAAACACTCAAAGTTTCACACATTTTTGGTCCAAACTCAGTTTTCAGAGGAAATGGACTTACCTACTTTGTCATTGCTCCACAGATTCCACCTGCCTCTATATTATTTACTGTTTCCATCTTCTGATGGCTTTTAAAGAAACAAACATGATTTTGCAAGAGAAAAGAATTTGGTTTTAATATTTCACAATCTTTTTTTCCCTTTCATTCTTCTCTGACTTCTGTCTCTGGAGATTTCCAAGATCTGATGCATTTTATATTCAAAGGAATCGGAGCCATGCATCTTATCTGTCTCTCCTAGATCTTTTCTTATCTTCAATTTTCATAACTTATTATTCTATACTTGTCGATGTCATTGTCGAATGCACTATATCACCCCCAACATCGCCATGGAACGTTTTTTCTCACTGATTTTTGGAAAGTGTCAACCAAGACTGTCAATGTGGGGTTTTTCAGTTTTCAAGTTGGTCTGGCTGGCTGGCTGGCTATGTATCGTGCATAAACCTGACTATGGTGCTAGAGGGCTGAAAATTTCAATGTTCCCTCTTTATCATGTCTAGAAAAAAGTTTTTTTTTATAAAATACCCCTTCACCCCATAGTTACTTATGGGGGGAGGGTCCAATCTGTTGTCTAAATTTATGCTTAATTGATAAGAAGTATGTGTCCATCAGCATTCACACTTATTCTCTGAGATTTCAGACTCTTTAGTGATTACTGCCCTACAAAATTTTAGAGAAGCAACTTTTTCATTCATCACCCTTTTTACTATTTTTTAAGTTGATCACCCCACACATGGCATGCTGCCAAAAGATGTTGGTTTCTATTAATCGGTTAACCAGAACTGTTTTATTGTTTCTTTTATTCCCTCAATCTTTCTTCTGTCACCTGACATCAGGTTGCATGCCATGACCAAGTTTTTGAAAAGCAGCATTTAGAAAAAAGGCATTTTATTTGGGAATGTAATGGATTCTCCCTCTCCACACACACGCACACATATATATATATATATATATATATATATATATATATATATATATATATATAATTTAGAAAGCTCTAGAGCTTTAGATACTAAACATTAAAAAAACATTAAAACGGGGCTGGCCTAAAGTTACTTTTCCATATTATCTTATACTATATATATGTTTGTGTGTGTTTTAAATCAATCTGTTAAAAATCTTTAGAATCTTCCACTGAAAATGACATAGCTTTTCAACAACATCACCTGTGCTCGAAAGCTAAGCAAAAATACCACAGTCTACTTATGAAACTAAGTTAACAAACTCATTCTTGAAAATAAGCTGGTGTTCTGAAGAGTATTTAATGCTCTTGAGCGTTGGTGATATTGTCGGCATGCTATGTTCTTTACAGTTGTAAATTCAAAAAGTCTTTATATATGTATATAGTGAGTGCAAAAAGTATCTAATTCATAGCAAAAAAATTCACTTCAAAATTGTCGGAATTCGGGACCGAATATTAATATTATTACAACAGATACAAAAATAAGAAAAATATTGAAACAAAATTGAACATAGAAGTTCCATAGGAAAATGGAAAAAATAACAAATTTCCAGATATTTCAAAAAATAATTCAATATTCAATTGTATTGCCTTTTCGAGAAATTTTCAAATTCAAGTTGCATGCCATGACCAAGTTTTTGAAAAGCAATATTTGGAAAAAATGCATTTGATTTTGTAATGTAATGGATTCTCTCTCCAAAAAGTCAACATACACATGTATATAATATACATATATATATATATATATATATACATACATACATATATACTTGGCATGTGCCAAATGTTACTTTACCATATTATTATTCTTTATAATGTATATGTGTATATATATGTACAAATTGGTTGTGGAGAGAATCTGATACATTGCAAAAAGTTCACTTTAAAATACTCATACAACTTTGAAATTGATAGAATTTGGACCAAAGATTAATAGTGACACTCAGCAGAAACTTTCACGCAACCAACGTCTTTTGGCAACTTGCCGTGTTGGGGGTAATCATTTAGAAACATTAGAAGATGGCATGATCAATGAATAAGTTACTCCTCTTACCTTTTGTTAAGCAGTGATCATAAAACAAGTCAGACTTTTCAAAAAACAAGCGGACTCAAGTAAGGGATCAATTTAACATAAACCTACGTTGCAAACTCCCCCCTTCTAAAAAGATATTTTGTACAAGAATTATGAAAGAAAACATAAAAATGTTTCTCCTAGACAGTTGGGTTGACAGTTTCAACAAGTACAAAATGTGGAAAAAAAAATTGAAGCTTGAAAATTTATGTAGAAAATCCAGAAATAAGATGATTGGATATTTGAAAACCTAAGGAAAAATAGGTCTCAATGAGTTGAGGAAATATGATTTCTGGTCATTTATTTAATGAATTAGAGCCCAAAATAGTTTTTCTGGGATTGTGCATTGTCTTTGTAATGTCTTGCTGAATTATTCTGTACAAAAGTGATTTGACTCAAATATTAGTCAATTAAGGGTAGGTCTGTTGCAATATCTCAAAAAATATCTAAGACGAAAGTATCTTTGAGAAAAAAAAAGAGCATGAACCTTCTGTTCCACTCCTGGATTTAGCATTGATGAATTTCCTTGGATTTTTTAGTTCAATGCCAGACTATATCAGATTTGATGATTGTGAAGAAATATTCATGAAACTGGTTTTGTTAATCAAAGCTTTGTGTCTGCTGGTCTGTTTATATCTGGCTCCTCTTATATGGAAACAGGCAATGTATACCTTGCAATACCTACGGGTAAATATGAAGACTTTGGCAAATCCATAATATATTCTCAAATATTTTCAAATAATTTTTTTTCTAGTCCTCTCAATGTTGGCAAAGAGATTTCACCATTCAAAAAATTTGACTTATCCCAGCATTTCAAATATAGCAGTTGTAACCATCTAACAAGCAGTTTGGAGAAATTTTGAATGGCTGTAAAATGCTGAACATTTTTCCGTCATCCAAAGAGTTTTTCAGACAATTGAACTTGGTTTTTGTTGTTATTTTGTTAGTACCACATTTTGACCAATCGACTCTACTGCTGTCTTTAGGTGTACCAACGAGCTATAAAGGTTTTCTTTCTTTCACATGGTGCTACTGAATGGAAAGCTTTTGCTAAGCTTATGATTAAAAATTTCATTTTTTTCATCTCAGAATTCATTTTGCATTTTAAATTTGGTTGTTGAAAGGAGAAATAATTGAAGATTTTTTGTTTCTTATAATTTGTGTTTCGTCTCATCATTTTGCTGCTGGTTTTTTTGACTACATGTGTGTTCTTTTGGCTCTCTACAATTTAGTTCTCCTCTGTCATCTGGAATCGAATGTTCATTCATGCCTGACTCAGCAACGTTTACAAAGACAGGGCAACACTTTAAAGAGAGGTTACTCATTCATTGATTATCCCTTTTCCAAATTTTTAAAAATTGATCATCCCAACACTGCATACTTCTAAAAGATGTTGGTCATGTGATGATTTCTATTGAGTGACTAACCAGACCTGATCTTTCTTTTACATATGCACGTGATCAGATTTCCCTTCTATTGTCTCACTAATTGACAGACAGGGAAGACATTCATATTCTGACTTTTGCAAAGTAAATAACAGGATTATTTCACATGTTTCTTTCGATGAATGTCTGAAGACTGATTTCAAAGAATGTGCAGAATAATAAAAATACTTCATTTCAGAATATCAGATATCTCACAGTTCTATTGTTGTTGTAATGATGAAAATAAGATGGACAAATTATAATCTGCTATGAAATTAATTATAAAAATTCTTGATTGATCGTAATTTGAATTATAATTGTATTATAATCATGAAGAAATAATCAAAAATAAGAATGAATTATAAAAGGGGACTAATTGAAATTTCTTTTGGAAAAAGATGAATTGACCCATAATCTTTAGGACTCTGGAGGTGACTGTTCATAAGCAAAAGATTTGTCATGCAGTACAGGTAATTGTCGTGCAGGACAAATCTCGTCTTCACATTTGTCTGTAAGTGTTGTCAGGTATATACTGTGTGTTTTCATATAAGAGCCAGATATAGACAAACAGACACAAAGCTTTGATCAACAAAACCTGTTTCATAAATATTTCTCCACAATCTTGAAATCTGAAATGGTTTTGCAGTGAACTAAGAAAAAAATCCAAAGCTCTTGGGAATTATTGATATAAGAAATTATTAAAATTCATGATTTGCTTTTGTATTGTAAGCTTCAAGGAAATTAATCAATGCTAAATACAACATAGGAATGGAAAGTTCATCCACTATTTTTTTTTTTTTCCCAAAGATATTTTTGTTAAAGGTAAGTGTAGTGCAGAATAATTGCTAAACAGTTGTGTGTTTGCATTTTGTGGTTCTGTTTTTGCTTCAATTTCAGTTGTATATGAACAAACACATGAGTCACAAGCCTTTAAAGTTATTTATTGCAAAATCTTTGTCTCTTGAAAAAGAATGCATAGTGCTGAAGATCGAATAAAGATTGTACTAAAGTCAAAAAAGAGTAAAAACTAAATTTTGATATTGTAAATGTTCCTTATTATGGAAGTTTATTTCTGTCTGGTAACATTTTATGCTACCGCTACCAGTGTTGTTACTGAGTGATATCATTTTCATTTTAAAAGTTCTGCATGGAGACCTGCAATGTGGATCTCCAGACATCAAATGCAAAATTTTAGTGAACAAAAACAAGATGGTGTGATGAACTGGGTTCATGACTCCTACGATTGAGAGTTCTGGTGAATCTTGAGAAAGTTCTATGTCCAATGGCCAATGGCCAATGCTTAGAGGCAGATGATGATGATGTTGATCATGGGGCATCTGAATATGTGTCCCCTTGATCAGGGTCAGTGGTGAAATATCATTTGAAGTTGAATTGACAAAAATTCAGTGCAATCATATATCTCAGTGGTTTTGATACGGGGCTTTGTGGACCTCTGGGGGTCTGTCAGACAATGCTTTGGAGTCCATAGCAGTATTCACTTTAAACCTTACATTGTGAACCTTCTGGCAGAGAAACAAAATTATCCATCACACAGCTATCAAAAGATATAATTATTGTATACAGACTCATGACATATATCAGAATTTTGATAAATATAATCCTTTTTAAATGAATATGGTTTTTAATGAACAAAAGTCTTTTTATTATAGTTCATTTGATAGTCCAAGAACTAAATGCTGAAAATAGGGGTCTGCCAGAATTTTTCTTTCATAGAAGGGGTTCTCATGTTTACAAAGTTCCAAATCCATGATCTATCTCATTGATTATCTTGTCCGAATTTCTTTTCGTCTTATAGTCAGTTCTTTTAATAGGGTTAATGTGAATTGAATTGTCAATCCCAATTGTCAAGGTGAGGTTGGGTGAAGGGCACATCTTTAGAGGCAAACAATGCATCATTTTATCATTTTGTGATTTATTGTCAAACTCTGGTCAAAACCTTGAGTTGACATGGTTTTTTTACTGTGACAAAGAAATGATCCTCACCAAATTTTGGTAACTAAAATGATTGCAAGTCTTGTCTCTTACCAACCGTGCTACATTGACAAGTTTTATATATTTGAGAATTTATGCTAGAAACATGCAAGAATACAAAAAAATATATAAAATTAGCGTTTCCTTTTGAAATCCCAATCAACTTACTGGTGTTTTAGCAACTGAGCTAAACTGACAAGTCTTGCACAGCTATAAAATTTATCTAAAAAATGTACGCTAAGCCCATTTCATTCTAATAAACAAATACATTTATATTGAAAAATACTAAGATCTTATGATTTTTCTAGCTATTATATATACAATACAAAAGTTGCTGTAATCATCTTCAGTCGGGAAAGCCAGCCAGCGAACACACTCAAAAACTGAAGAAACCTATGTTGATAATAGTTTTGATTACTGATCTTTTTCGTTTTGCTCTTTTGAGAAGAACGATTCTCAAGAAACCAAATTCAATAATGTTCTTTACCAACATCTTGAGACTTTAGAAAAATCTTCAAACAAGACGATTTATCACTGCACTGAGACATACTATTGCGTCATCGACTGACAAGTGACAATTATTGTTTGAGAAAGAAGCAATAATTTTTTACACCAGTAACCAAGAGTTTGTTTTTCTCTGTCAGTTTACAACGTCAACTTGTATTAAACTCAGATGACAGACATGCCTGGTGTAAATCAAAATATTTGCAGTTTCTCGGACTTGTTGAATTTTGTATACTTTTTTTCTACTTGATCTTTAAAGGCATTAAGAAAGCCTGGAGGAAGTTTTAATGTTAATGTTTTTCTGGGGAAAATGTCATAATTGTGCTTTTCAATCTTGTCTTATGACACACAAACTGAGTGGTGAGATGTTTTGGTTCTTTTTTCTTGGACTACATTGCTTGAACTGCAGAAAGGCATAACATTTACCAGCCATCTTTCCCTCTGAATTGGTCCCTTAGGTTGTGTCTGGTGAGAGAAGTAACTTATCCATTGTGTTTTTTTCAATTCATCACCCCACACAGCATACTACCAAAAGTCGTTGGTTACGTGACATTTTCTATTGAGGGTCTAATTATCCTGTTTTATTTCTCATCAGATGATGCCCTATCAACTATTATTAATATTTTACTATTATTTTCTTTCCTCTTAAATTATCTAGTTTTTTCTGTCATGACTTATTCAGACCATCAACCTTCAGTGAGTTAAGAGCAAGAAAGTTGGACTTAACATGAACTTTCGTGAAACAACAAACATGTTGACCACTACATCTATTGAGGACAACAAATCTCCATGAAAGCCTCAAAAGAAGAAATCAGGCAAAGAATCACTCTAGGATAGCAAGCTTTTGATAGAGTAAGTTCATTCTTAAGAACAAGAAAATCCTATTAATTTCAATGGGTCTCAATCAATCCATGCTCACCTAGGGAGCTGAAACATGGAACCTAACCAAAAAATTGACCCTCAAACTGAGGACCATGCAATGTGCATGTGAGAGAACCATACTCAACAGCACAGTATATTAGAGAAAAAAAAAGTCAGGGATATCATAGAATCCTGTTGAAAACTCAAATGGCAATGGGCTGGTCATGTTGCAAGATTGCCTAGACAACGGTTGGACATGAGACTCACAAAGTGGATCTCCAGAGATCATAAACAAAACAGTGGCTGACAAAATATTGGATGGCATGACAAACTAGAAAAATTCAGAAAGTACTGGCTCTGCGATGCCCATGAAAGAGAGGCCTGGCAAATCCTGGGGAAGTTGTATGTCCAACGATGGATGCTAAAAGGCAGTTGATGATGACGATGCTGGTATGGTATAAACATATAACTAACGTATATCTATCTTTCATATGATGTATACATGTGTGAGTATGTGTGAATGCTATCTCTATCCCTCATCAGAGTTGAGAGAGAGAGAGAGAGAGAGAGAGAGAATGATCGAGGCTAAAGTGCTAATGATGAAATTGATGGAACAGCACAGATCTGAAATAGAGAGAGAAGAACACGCTCCTAGCAATATACAAAATTGTGTCAATTTTACCATTGGAAGTTGCCAATCTATATCACTGCTCTGACAGACTGACATACTAGAGCTTTTACAGCTATTCATCTTTCTCCACTTGTTTGCCATTATATTTGTTATGGTTTTCACATACACTAGTAGTAGTAGCAATAATACCATCCTAAAAATTTAAGCTAAAAAAAAAATGCTAGTCAAAAGTTAATTATAGCATGATTTCATCATCATCAGTCTCTTAATGTCTGTTGTTGGACAGAGACCTTCCTCAGGATTTTCCTCTCCTCTCTATCATGGGTGTCGCAGAGCCAGTATATTCTGGATTTGTCTAGTTCTTCTCTCCGTCTAGTACACTGTTGGCCTCAGTTACGTATGTGATCACTGGGCATCCATGTTATGAGTCGTGATATTCATCATTGTCATTCTTGCAACATGACCAGCCCATTGCCATTCTTTTATAGTAGATTCTCTGATGTCTCAAACTCCTGTTTTCTCCCTGATATACTGTGCTATCTAATGATCTCTTCATGTGAGGTTGAGCATGATTCTTCCATGTGCTCTACCCAAACACAACACCAGGAAAACGCCTATTCGTGTTGGATCATTGGTCCCAAAAGGCCCAACCGCATCACTTGCCTTGGGTGAGAGTGATGTGCTCTAACAGTGACCACCCTAACAAAACCCCTCACCAAAAGAACAACATTATACATTAGCATGATTTAATGTTCAACAAATTGAACCACAAATTTAAGCTTGCAGCATTTGACTATCAGAAGAAAAAGGAATTGTTATATTGAAGACAGTAAAATTCTTGGAGAGATCTTACATAAAATATAAACAATGGGCAATAGCAAATAATCGTCATAACGAATTTAACTAATAAAAAGAAATTGTACAGGATGAAAATAGTGTCAGGTTGTCAGATTCCTCCCTTAAAATAAATCCTCAATTATGTTACCAAATCTAACTGATTTCTCCAACATTCTTTGGATAAGGGACTTGAACATGGTTGATTAGAATTTTTCAATAATCATGATATTTAAAGTCAATTCTTTCCCCAAATCTAAAAGTGACTTCAGTTCTCTATTTGTTTTTTAAAAATTTTATTCCTGCTCAAAGAAGTGAGATAATAATTTAATTATTGGTAATAATAAAATTATTTTTGAAACAAAAATTTTGAATGCCTTTAACTAAAATGCATCAGAATGTTAAAAAATGAAAAAAAAATTGCCCAGAACTCAGAATTAGCCATTTTTATTTTTTAGCCCCAATATTTACGGCTCAATTCTTTTTTTCTTCCTCTATGAATATACCCTGGAAATCCAGACCATCTGCTGATGCCATTGTTACTAAAAACTGGATGATAATAAGTTTGTATATAGCTGTACCTCACTTAAGTGAATTGCTTTAACCTACATATCTACTAGAACTAATTATCTAAAAATCATATGAAAAAAATGGATCTTTTATCTCATATTGTTTAAAAAGATAATACCAGTACAAATTTTTTGGCATTATTAGTCCAAGATGGCCAGACCACTCAGACCCTAAACATTTTTTTGAAAAAAACATAAACAAAGATTACTTTTCTAAGGTGGTGCCTAATGGTGTAGTCTTGCAAATTTTCTATGTTGTAACTCTAACAATGTAACCAGGAGCATCAATAGATACAGACTAGCAAGAAGAATCTGTAAACCACTTGGCTGGTTGGTCAGGCTGGCCGTTTATGAGGCTACATTGATTTGACCTTGCTATGATGGAGGAAAGATAACTACAAAATTTCTGGATCCACTTAAAAAATTTTTTCTCAACCCATGACCCACCCCTCTATAAGATGCCGTTGAAATTCATTGAAAACTTTTAGAGATATTGTATGGATAAAAACTCTGTGTACCTCCCTTGGCTCTTTATTGAATGAAAACTTATCCAAGGGACTTAACTCCTTCCCAATGAACATCAAACTTCCTGAGGTCAGATGTACTTACCAAGCGGTCAGACTTATTTTCTTTTAACAAGACATAAATGGCCTACCAGTAGAACCAATACTGACGGATTATCCTATCTGGGAATTATCCTATCCTGGGAAATCACATGGATGCAAATATAGTGCAATCAACAATGCCAATTTGCAAACCTTAACTTGTTTTCCAAAACGAGTAGACAAAAAAAAATGTGCCACAAATTGCAAATATGACAGGGAAACATTTCATCTATTTCTTTCTGTTTACTTTCCATCCAAAATCTCTTCAGCTTCACAAGAAATTCTTTTCCTTTCAAAAAAGCTGAATATTATTACAGCTTCCTTTAACTTTCTACTTTGCAGTTTCAGTTTCTAAGCATTTTCATGCTTACTTTCACTCCACACTAATGCCCTTGGGAAAGCTATGAATTCATCTCTTGTCTCTCTCACTAAAGGTAACTGTGCTTACTAGCCATGGTCGGCCACCAGTCTAGGGGACAGACAACTCTGAATCCAAACCAAGGAGCAGGTTCACCTTAAGGCTTGAGTGCTGCATCCCTGACTATCTCCACCAATCCTATGACTTCCTAGGCAGTCAGGGAGAGAGAGCGGGGCTGATGATGTATGCTACTCTACTTCACTATAATCCGAGTCAAGTGCAAGTCATGACATTGTACCTTGAGGTGTATCACATAGAACTGAAACCGTGGTCATCTTCAACTAAAGAGGACGAACATGACTTTGATGAGAAAGTGAAACCATTAGCATTTTCTTATAGCTAAGTAAAGTGGAAAGGCATGTATGTTGAAATGATCCCTTTCATCAACCCCTGGCTGACAACATGCTCCAAGCCATCATTCTTTCTCTGCTTGTAGGAGAACTTTGGCCAGCTATCCACTGGTTACAACATAACAGCCTTTTATTGCCAAAGTATAACCCAAATCCTCTTTTTCAGAGACCTTGATGGTAAAATCAAGTTACCTTGATGAAAATGCACTACCTGCACAATTTGATTTATAAACTTATGATTAAAAAAACCCCAAGAAAACATGAATAAATACGGTGACCAATTAGGCATAAACTTTCATTTTAAATGGAATCCCCTCCCCCCAAAATAAGAATCTATGGGGTGGTTCTAAAAACAAAACAAAAAAATATTTTTCATATGTGTCGAGGTGGGGATATATGCCAAATTTGAAGTTCCTATCTTGAATGGCTAGGGTAGGGCAGTGTAACCATTAATAAATAGATACTTATAAATGTCAGAAACAATGAATAATCTCAACACAGCAACAATAATAAAAATGTTCTGTTGTGGGTAGCTGATTAACTTAACCCAGCAATCATGGGTTGTATTGAATAATAAAAATTTATATTGCATGACACATTTGGTAATGATGCATTTAAAAACTATGTATTCATATGAGTAAACAATATCTTTTTTAATAGATTAGCAGGTCTATCCAGTCACTTGCATGCAATGTTGGGGCTGATTAATTAAAAAGTAGACATGCCATCCTGACTTGGATGCCTAGCACTATATATTCTTCCTATGCTGCTCGCAGTCATTACACTCATGCTCTTGTGAAATATGCAATACCTATCCTTATAGACATGATAAATAGTGTAACTTTTTTGTGCTCATTTCTTTGTTTCTCTGTCTATAAGCTATGCTAGAATCCACAGATACTACACTATGATCCTTGACAAAGGACTGAAATATGACACTATGACCCTGGACAAAGGACCTAAAAATGACACTTTCATAATGAGCAGACCCCATGGATACTCTGATCCGAGGTAGAAGTCTTGATCCATTCTTGAATAATCCCACCATTGTTGACAGCTATTCTAGTATCAAGTTCAATCTTTAAGAACAAGAAGATCCCATTAGTTTTAAAAAGGAAAGAAAGATCTACAACAAATGCATCCTCCCAATTGTCAACGACGATTTGATATGAGAAACTATGCCTGCAAAATATAAGATGGCATGACAGAGTAGGCAAGTTCAGGAAGTACTGGCCTCAGGATAGAAATGTCTGGCAAATCCCTGGGATGGTGTATGTCCAAAGATGAACGCTAAAAGGCTGCTGCCGATAACGCTAGTATTGTATAAATATCACATAGCCAATGTATATTTATCTTTCATATGATGTATAAATGTGTGAGTGCTATCTCTATCCCTCATCAGAGATGAGAAAAGGGGAGAGAATGATTGATCCAGATAGATAGTGCTCGGGATGCAATCACGGTCCAAATTCGTTCCTTTCTTGTAATCAGATACTGTGCTAACAAAACCATTTCCCATCCTGTGAAAAAAAAAACAAAAAAAACATTACAAAACCTCCCCTCACAGCAAACTTGACAAGTTAGAACGGATAAAAAAAACCTTGCCTGCTGTAACTTAATATCTGTTTTGACCAAATGTTTGATTGGCATGCAATGATTGCTTTTTGAGAAAAGGGAAAATGTGGAAGAAACCAGAATGTGCCAGAATGATGAAAGCCTGACATAACAGCTGACAGAAAACATCTGTGGAAATGATGATTGCTTCTCAGTTTTCTTTCTTCCAAACACACACACATCCATGGATGCATCCAGGCATAAAACTATGATTACACACTTTACATATATGCATACATGCACATTCCAATGCAGATTGTTTTTGCGTGTTTAGAAAATTACTTGCAAAAGCTTGTGTGTGCTTATTAGCTTATTAAGTACACATAGGTAAATAGTATTAGTTTCTCTCTTCTACATATATGGTGAAAGGTTCTATCTTTTTTTCATATGTTGTGGCATTTTTATGTTTGTTTGTGTGCTCCAATGCTCCTGGCCATACCATTTTACCTACAGACTTGAAAATCGATCTCTGTACTCCACAATATCCCTTCTAAAAATGTTTTTTTGAATTTCTGGGGAAAAAATGCTTTTTTGAACTTTTTAGAGCCTTATTTTGATGGGCTCATCAATAAAATCTTGTTTTTTTCTTACTCTATTTTAAACGTTTTTCCTCAGGAAAATGCTTGTGAGATCATGAATAGAATCTCTCCTGACCATATTTATTTGAATTTTTTCAGATGACTTAAAATTTTAATGCTATGATTATTTTCTGTGATGGCTAATTATTGCTACTCTTACCTCTCTCTTTTTCAAGGCTGACATTGAGGCTTTGTAGGATACATAATTCAGCTAAAGATGATTCAAGAATCTTTCATAAATTCACATTCTGCGAAAATATTTTCACAATTCTGTTTGTGAAATTTCATGAATAATGTCCTGGCATTTTTTGACACCTTACTGACAGAGATAAACACCCACTGACAAGCAATCCTGTTCACGTGCCCACGTATGATAATGGTGTTTACTTGCTAGCCTATTTTGAAAACCCGTAATGATGGCCATATATCTTTCGCTGTTCCACCCATGTTTGATCTGACCATGGACGACTGTTGAACAGTAACCCAAGTTTGATTTAAACCAATTAAGCATTTCGAGCACCTGCCTCAAGATAAATCTAATTTGTTTAACTATAATTAGTGTTTCTTGCAGCAGAATTGCGAATGAAACTCAGAGTGGCGAGGATGGAGGTCTATCAGCTATGAAAGACTTTTCTATTCAGAGAAGTAATGTATGGTCGATGGAGAAGTTTGGCCCTATAGAAGAGATACAAGTGCTCCTAAAAAGGACCATCATCTTTTGTGGAACCAACCTTCCATCAGTGGACAACAGAGAAAACTATAAATCCAGATTCTACACAAAAAAGCTGTTTCAAAATGAATTATTTTTACCTCTTTATTAAAAGTTACTTTTTAGCTGCTACATTACATTACAAATACATCTCAGTTATTTTTGATTTAATTTCTTTTTATCAAAATCTTCATAAATTGAGACCCTCTTACTCTGATTCATTAAATGTCTGTCCATCTGTCATCACATAACTTGGGGACGGCTAGAGCCATGGCTTTCAAATACTCTGTGGTTTTTAATGAGACCCTGGCACTTGTCTTTAGCATATTAGTTTTTGAAAATTCCAGATCTTTAAAAGATTTTACTGAGAGGTTGGATTTCCAATGGAAGTATGATGCCTAGCTGGATACTTTCTTTGTGTCCATCAGGTTAGCTAGACTGAATCTTCATCTTTTTGTTCTACAAAAAGAGACATGTAGCTGGAAGTCCCAACTGTGGGACAGGGTTTGAATTTCATAGCTTCATTATAATTCTTAGCTATTTTGAATCTTAGAGAATAACTCTGGTATGCTGCATTTTGTGCCAAATAGCTTTGACAAAAATTTGAAATCCAGGTAATAAAAATTCCAGAAACTGTAATTTGTGGAAAAAAAAAATTTCTTTTCATTAAATTTCAAAGCGAAAACCTTGAAACCTGTTGCTGGCAGCCTTGACATAAACTCTTCCAAGAAATCTCCCTTGCCAAACCACACAGCAAGAGCAAAAGAGAAGGCAGCATCACAAGGTGGGAGCTTCCTCTGGCTGCTAGATATTCTCCTTCAACTGTTTAGGAAGAGACTGCTTCTCCTGCATAGTCCTTGCTAGCTACTTGAAGGCCTGTAACATGCTTATATTACCAGCCACACCAACTCAAAAACTGAAGAAACATATGTTGTCTATTTGGATGACGGTTTCTAATATTTTGGAGTGAAGATATTTAACTTTAGTTTATATAGAAAAGTCGAGGTTGATTTTAACCATAGGTTCAAATGTTTATTATTGGAAGATGGCTTCTACTGATACTATAAGTGTGATAGAACATGGCAAGAAGGGATAGAGGAGAAAAAGACTGTTAGTTTATTAAGAGGGTAGGGAGGGAATGGGGAGAAAAGACAGGTCATTTAATAAGAGGGTAGGAAAGAAGAAGGAACCAAAAAAGGGAGTTCAACTCTTAATTTCATGATCCACTGCTTCAAATCACAGTGGAACTTTTCTGCGAATGGAATGAAAAATAATGTGACTCTTTTGTGAATAGGATCGAAAAAAAAAAAAGAAAAAAGAATTACCTGAAGATCGAAGGGAAGTAACTTTGATCAGAAGTTATTTCCCTTTATTGTAACATTGAATTTTTAAAATGAATATGAGAGTTAAGAAACATATAAGTTACACAGAAAATATGAAGATTTTTAGAAAATTGACAATGTTACATTTCTTTCAAGCTTTGCCTTTTATATGTCTGCAATGAACAAATTCATATACTAACTTTTGTCTAGACAATATGAACTCTTCATCCCATCTTCAATGTAAGCACAACATTTCGGTCGATTCATTCCGTGGCCTTCTTCTTATGTAAAATGTAATATCTGTATGGAATGAATCTTTCCTGTCGGTGGTTGTGCTTACAGATGGAGAAGCATCACTAGCATACCTACTTTTGTTCAGACCAAGTTATAGACAAAACACATTTATATTGAAATATATATTTGTAAACTTTATTCATATGTAAATAATCAATGTCATTTTTGATGGGTACGATGCTAGTGTTTTATATAATTTGCATTTAGAATTAACTGAATGAGCTCATATCTTCTTTGTGTGAAAACTAGAACCAACAGATAAAAATTGCCTTCATGAAGAATAATTTTAGTCAGTAAATTATGGCTCAAAATAGTTGACAGCTATTTGCTTTAATGGCTGTGGGAAATTTTCTCTAAAAATGAGAATTTTTAGAATCGCTTCAATGATTCACAGTTAATCATCTTGACAAATGATGTGAAAAATGTTTATCTATAAATGTCTTCTACACACCAGCCTACTTATTACTGACATGTTCAGTTATTTCATGAAATCCCTAGTTTCACGAAATTGCTATAACATATAAACTTAACTGATAAAGCAGGTCCGGTTATTCACACAATAGAAACCATCATGTTACCAACGTCTTTTGGCAGTATGCCGTATTGGGGTGATCAATTAGAAAATAGAAAAGAGGAGGATTTCAGATTGATACTTCTCTCATGTTTTGTTGGGTAGTGATCTTTAAGAATGTCTGAATTTTCCAAGTAGAAACCAAGCACGACTGCTTGCAGACGCAAACTAAGGGATCGATTTAGCATGAATTTATTTTGCTAATTGAACGCCTCTTAAAAAAAACCTGTTTAGGAGAGAGAATTTTCAAAAACCCCCCAAAAATTTCTTGATATAATAAGGAGTGAGTGTTTAAATTTTCAGCCTTCTACTTCCATTGGTATGGCCTGTATGTAGCCAGTCAGCTAAATTGGCTTGAAAACTGAGGAAACCCACCTTGACAGTTTTGGTTGATGGTTTCTGATTGTTAGATAAAGTATCAGAAAAATTATTTGCTTTCAGTGTTGGACTTTCTTATATTTAGGTACAATAAATTACTTTGTCTAACATTTGGTAAGCAAAGTTGGATTCTGTAATAACATTAAAATGAGATTTGAGTTATAATGCTGCATCTGATGGAAAATATATTAGATATTGCAACTATCACATTCTAAAAGAAACATGGCTAAGTTTTAAATGGAGGATACATTTAAAGGTTTTATCTGAACTTCTGTACCAGTTGAAGTTTTAGTGATAATTGGTGAAGTAGGCTTAGCCTGAAGAGTGCTTGCCCTCGGGCAAGTGGGTTTCAATACCACCTGAGGCTTATTCTTTATTTTCTGATCAATGCTATTCACTCACTGTTCGAGGGTAATCAGCCCGAGCAAAAGTTATGATAAAGCAACTAACACAGTGAAGATGAAGGTAAAAAGTAGTCATGAAAATTCTTTAAAAAAATGAGTTTTGTGTCGTTTAGAGTTTCCATGACAAATATAAGAAGAAATTATGTCTTTTGTACCTGAATTAAATATTCAGGAGAAAATTTTGTTTCCTTACTTTATCGGATCAGCTTTTGTGAGGAACAATGCATGTTTATTTTTGAATATGTGTCTTGAAATACTTGACAGCAATTTGCTTTAATGGCTGCAGGAAAATTTCTCGAAAAATTCTCATTTTTAAAATTGCTTCAATGATTCAAAGTTAATCATCTTGACAAATGACGTGGAAAGTGTGTATCTACAAATGTCCTCATCACACCTACCTTCTACCTACGTACTTACCTTGCCAATCAGCTAAGCTATTCTTGCAGAAAAATATCTGTCCACACATTCGGATGACTCACTGATTGGCCATTAGCAAAATACTTATATAATGGATAAAATGATTTTACTTTGTCTGCTTTCAGTAAACAATTTATAACAAAATTTTTTTCAGCTCATTCCACTCATTCACTTTGAAAAACAAAAAATTATCAAGCTCGTGTCCAAGTTTGGAGTTGACTTTGTTTTTTTTTTCTATCATAACAACTACAAGAATAATCCTGTTTCTCAGTTCTTTTGAACATTTCTAAACCGAGATGTAAAAGTAACATTCCCCTACTGGTATTTGAAATCACAATCAACCAATTGATAGACAGATGTCTTACTGACTGAGCCGAACTGATAAGTCTCACAATTTCTACAATATTTATCTTATAGATATACCAGAGCTTATTTCATTCCAATTGATAAATAGATTTATACCAAAAAAATATATATTTCTATAATTTTGTATTCAATATACATACTAAATATCATTGGTAAGTCTTGTATACTTACGAAGATTTATGTAAGAAATATGCAAGAGCTTATTTCATTATAATAAATAAATACATTTATAAAAATTATCTTTTTCCTACCGTAATTTGAAATTATGACTGAGTAACATGTGCAACAACCACATTGGAGATAAAAACACTAAGATCGAAATCGACGACACAGAACTCGAGAAAGTAGACCACTACATCTACCTAGGGCAACGAATCTCCATGAGACCCTCAAAAGAAGAAGAAATCAAGCGAAGAATCACACTAGGATGGCAAGCCTTTGGCAGAGCTAGCTCAACTTTCAAAAATAATAAGATCCCATTAATCCTAAAGAGAAGGGTGTACAACCAATGCATCCTCCCAATAGTCACTTATGGAGCTGAAACATGGAACTTAACCAAGAAACAGACCCGTAAGCTGAGAACCATGCAACGTGCACATGAAAGAATAATGCTGGGCCTCACATGGAGAGACCACAAAACAGCACAGCACATCCGGGAAAAGACAAGAGTTAGAGATATCATAGAATCCATAAAAAATCTCAAATGGCGGTGGGCTAGCCATGTTGCAAGAATGGCAGACAATCGATGGACATCACGACTCACAACATGGATTCCCTGAGACCACATGCACAACCGAGGCCGGCAAAATGTTAGATGGAGAGACGAGCTAGACAAGTTCAGGAAGTACTGGCTCCGTGATGCCCATGATAGAGAAGTGTGGCAAATCCTGGGGAAGGTCTATGTCCAACGACGGACGCTAAAAGACTGATGATGATGATGAAGTTGAAGTTGTAGCCAGCTCTCTAATCAAATGAGCCAAACTGACAAGTCTCACACATTTACAAAATCTATTATACAGTTACACAAAGGCTTATTTCATTCCTATGTATAAATAGATTTTTACTAAAAAAGTATATAAATTTGTATAATTTTTTCTCATTAAATATACAATACAAAAGTTCCAGTAATCATCTTCCGGCAGAATAGGGGTAGGAATGGAGATAGACCCTACAGCAGATGTAATTTTTATCTAAATTTCTGAAATGAGGAATTAATCATTATCATAAGAAATGTTATGCATATAATCAGATGGATATGTATGAACCTGCACCTTAATATGGAGATAGTTCCAGCCTTTGTATGAAAAACAATAGTTATATCATGAGTATTGAATGGAAACCTGATACAAGATTGACTGAACAATTATTTTTCAACATAAACTTTTAACCTGAACTCTCACCAAAACTGTCAAAATAAGTTTCTTGAGTTTTCAAGTTTGTCTAACTGATTGGCTATGTACCGCATATATATTCCAACAGAGCTAGAGGGCTGAAAATTCAAACATTCACTCGTTATTATGCTTTGAATTTTTTTTCTCCAAAATCACCCCCCCCGATATTCTGTACTGTTATCTTCTCCACACGTGAGTCATTACAGATAATTGTTCAAGGCCAAGTCCATCTTCGGCTCCAAAAGTTTTTGAGAGAAAAGATAATGTCTGTCATTGTGTACTGATTGAATGCTTTTGGCAGTATACATACCATTTCATCCCATGATCAATTCTCTGGCTTGAATCCAAGTCTCATCTCTTTACACATGTTCACTGGGAGAAATTCGATTTTTTTGCAAAGAGACATGTCAAATTGTCAGTGACATCTGTGAGTCTCACAAGACTATGGATCTGCGCCCAGAAAGTCTTATTTTCTGTCTCTTCAGGGTACAGGCTTAGGCGAGGTTTCATGGGAGACAGGCAGTTGTCCATGAAGCAAGTGTCCCTTCTCGATGTGCCAATGTTATCCAAGAGGAGGGCAAGGGCTGATATATCTTGATATTCGTGTCATAGCAGGAGTTGCTAGAACAAAGCTTGAGACTGCCTTAGCAACTCCAGTTCCTGCTTTGAATTTAGAGTTGTACTTCTCCTAGACTGGTTGTCTCCAAAGGTTAGAGAGTCCGTGCTATTTTACTCAAAGCTGGTGGGGGAAGAGCTGGATTTGTGCCTTTAAATTGTAATGAATTTCTTGATGGATTGTTCAATCATATTTAGAGCTTGATAGAGAATTCTGTTTTTTCACTTTTGAATTTTGTTTTGTTTGATCTGAACTCTGACACTATTTGAAATTCTTGTGTTGGTGTGGGCATTAGTTTTTATGGGTGTTTTGGGGTTCATGCTGTTGCCAAGGACATTATCCTGTGATGACAGGAGTTATTAGCAAGTAAAATTTCAAACTGGCTCCATTTTTCACTTCTTTAATTATTTTTAAAGATTTAATTAATTTATTAATTCTGGTAATTTTTTTTGGTTGTAAATTCTCCACTACATCATCAACAGAATTAGAAGAAACGGTCTGGTTAGCCACTTGGTTGAAACCATCACATTATCAATGTCTTTTTTGGGAATGATGAATTAAAAAATCGGAAAAAGGTGCACAGTGAATAAATCACTTTTCTTTTATTGGCAAGTGAGATCACTAAAAAAATTCTGAATTGAAAAACAAGCTTGAGTGCTACTGAATATACGATAAGGGACTGATTCAGCATACATTTACATTTTAAATTGGACCTCTAAAAACTATTGGTGTTGGGTTGTAAAATATTTTTCTTGACACTATCAAGCTTATAGCTTCCATCGTTTTGCATAGACCTTCCCCAAAATTTGCCAGACCCTTCTCTTGTGGGATTTGTGGAGCTATACTCTCTGAACTGGTCTAGTTCGTCTCACTATCTTATTTTTTGCTGGGCACAGTTTCACATATGATCTCTGGGGATCCATGATATCAGTCATGATGTCCAGTATTTATCAGTCATTCTTGCAACATGACAATCCCTTTGTAAATGTTTCATTTTTCAGCCCTCTAGCTCTCTCAGCTCAGTATGTGTGTTATATTGATAAATGATTGCCAACCTCACTTTGAAACTTCTCAAACCTCTGCTGGCAGTTTTGGTTGAGAGTCTCTAACAATGTATATGTCAGGGAGCAAGAGAAAATGTGTTAGAGAGTGAATAAGACAGTGAGTGAAAGAATGAAAGACAGTGAGAGAGTTTAGTTCATTGTTTGTTGATGTGAGCTCTCTCAAATCTTTTATTTCTCCCTTTCCCCAACACTCTTTAATTTCCCTGCAATTTCAGCAAATAATTACTTTCCCCCAAATCTTTTCAGATTCCCATTCATTTTCAAGTCGCAAATAAGGTTCACTTATTTTTTTTTTTTCTCCATCTATTCAAGAAACTTTTGGATTTTTACATTTGATTTTCATGTTATGACAGACTACATGTTGGTTTCTTTTTAGTGTGGAATCTTCACATTATATTGTCCACATCCTCCTTCATTTGAAGACATCTCTTTTGTTTCCAATATCATTATTTGAAACCATCAACCAAAACTGTCAACATAGGTTTCTTCAGATTTCAAGTTGGTTTGGCTATGCATGTATGTGTCATGCATAGAGGCTACTGAAATGGAGTTATAGGCCTGAAAAATTAAATATTTACTTTTTAAGGCTAAGAAATTTTCTTCCGTTTTTTTGAAATCTCCCACCCCCTCAGAGTGGGTGGTTCAATTTGCAATGAAAATCTTTGCTTGATCGGTCGTATAGTTTGTGAACTTTTTTTGAAAAATTTTGATTTTTCGTTGATCAGTGTATAACAAAAAGTGAGAAAAGTGATTTATTTGTTGATCATCCCTTTTCCTAATTTTTTAATTGATTACCCCACAACACAACACATGCTGTGGGAAAATGTTGGTCATGTAATGGCTTCTTTTGAATGACTAACCAGACCTGTCTTTGCATAACTTTTAACCTTTTTGGTTCTTGGTTACAGAGCCAACTAGATCTGCCATGATATTTACTGCTTTGTGTGTATCAAATGCCAAATACGGTGCATAAGCTACATTAGAAGAACAACAAATAAGCAAAATCTTGCAGAAGAAAGATTGGATTTATTGATGAATTCCAGAAATCTTAAGCCATTTCTACGGATAACATTGGAGCCGTATTACTGTATAAACTTTAGAGATTCTGACAAATCTTTAAATCAATGCAAGACTTTATTGCTTCTACATAATGCACCATAACTGGTTGCACATCTCAATATACACTAGACACTTGGGGTATGTGTCTCTCAAAATGCATTTTCTTCTGCTGCCCCTCCTCAACATTTGCTGGGATGAAGATCTGGTGTCTTCAATGAAAACTACAGAAGAGAGGAGTGAGGAAGAAGAATGCCTTGGTATATCGTAATGTTGATAGAAGTATCTATGGAAAGAAGGCAAAAATGTGGTTAGAGAGGAAGACATGATAAAGAATCCAACTGAATTAAAAAAAAATGTCTTATTTTATTCATATTTAAAACTTGTTAATAGCAATGACCTTAGCAGACAAATCGAAGTGTTGGATATTGTTTCTTTACACTTAGTAAGTTCTTATAGTCGTCCCGGGGTCCATTTGCTAACCAACGTAGTTGTAATTTCCCCCTTTCTCTCTTCATTTTCTAATTCCTCTTCCATTCTCTCCCTTCCTGAGTGATACTGTAGAAGGTTTTAAGAGCCCTTCCTTTGCCAGACTCAAATTAACTGCCAAAAATCAAAAAATAATTGAGACTTTTAAAATACTTATCACTGATTGGCTAAATGCAGTCTCATTTTGTACTTTACTTCTTGAGTGACCTCATGTATGTATAGTCACTCTAAAAAAACTCTTGCAGAGTTTGACCTGTATAATAGTACTTTTGCTTAGAGCAAAGATCTTCTGATTCTCTCTTTTCCCCCGGTGGTAAACACACACATACCATTTCACAAGAACAAAATGCATGAGTATTGTTTGTGGATAACTCAATCAAATGCAATTAAATATGATTCATTCTATGGCTACTAAGATGTATACCCAGTTTGTGTGTGTGTGGGGGGTCAGTTGCTTTTGAGAAGCACTTCCCCATTGCACAAAAAATGGAGGGTCATAAGTGGCCCTACGCCTTTGGGACATTATTCGTGGGTACTGGGCAATTTTTGCCTTGTCTACACATGTATGCATTTGACTTCTCAGCTTAAACTCTACCATAAATACCTAAATGTCTTCAATGAAACAAGATTTTCATTTTCTGATTAAAAATTGTCTTTTTACTGTATTTACTGAAGCCGTTCATTGAATCTTTTGAATGTTTTTTACAAAACTATCTGTTAGTTTTTTTTTGGTTTTTTTGCCAGCAGACTCCTTGTGGAACATGGGGCTGCATTTTGGTTTGTATGTAGGTTTATTATTTGTAGAGTTGCTTGCCCCATGCCAAAGCATGGACTGCCTTACAAAGTGCTCCGACTGCCCTACTTTTTATCCAGGGTGGGGGGTGGGGGGAGAAAGGGGAGGAAACCAGCCGTCTTGTCAATAAATCTTTTTAAGATGTTTCTATCATCATTACTCTGTAACTCATCTCATCTTTGACCGAATATATAAGTATACTTTACATATATCTACGCAGGGGACAACTAATGATCTAATTGATAAAAGTGGGGAATGACCTTGATAGCCCATGGGTTGGATGGTCTAAAAACAATTGTACTATTGTGAATATTTCTTGGATGATAGGTAGACACTATGATTTGAAGGATAACATTTGCAAATGTATTTTGTGTTCAACATGCAAATTGAACCCAAATTTTTAATAACCAGCGCATCACAAGCAAGGATAGGCAGGGCGCCTTGTCCCTACAGTTTTTGGGAGATAAATGAAAAAAAATGAAGTAAGAATAAAACTGAATATGCAAGCATTTTGGATTTGGAGGGGGCATTGTCTCTGAACCTTAGAGGGGCTGCTTACCGCACACAAGCCTCAAGCTGCATTTTGTTACACCTTGCCCAATGCTCTTTTTTTTTTTTTTTTTTTTTTTTCTTGTAAACAGGAGTCTGAGATTTCACCAAATTCATCCGAAAACTCTAATGGCAATGGGCAGGTGATGTTGAAGGAATGTCAGACAGCTGTGAAACATCAAGTCTTACAACATGGATCCCCAAAGAATATATATGTAATATTGGCTGGCAGAAAAAAAGATGGTATGATAATTTAGACAGGTCCAGGTGATATTAGTTCTGCATCTCCCATATAGAAAGATCTGGCAATTCTTGGGGAATGTCTACATCTGATGAAGGGTCTGAATGAATATGGATTCACGATTTGCTGTTTAGTCATTCAGTCCCATGGACAAATTTATGCTGATATATTTTCTTGTGTTGATGTTAATTCATTTATTCATGCATCCAGGATTCCTCTTCCAAATTCTTGAGGCTCATTTTTTTTACTTCATTGGATTCTAAGTGTGAAAAATGTAAATTGAAGATTAGAATCTACATCCCCATACTGAATCAAACTGTACTTTTCTCATGTGCTATATATATATATATATATATATATATATATATATATATATATATATGCAGATACGAATGAAAATGACGGGGTTATTTATGTATGGTTTGGTCAAAAGCTATTTCATTAGGTTACTTATTAATAAGAATTCAAGTATCCTAATTTAAAGTTATTTCTAAAGTCTCATCTCAACATTAAACATTTCTTTCAATCTCTCACACACTCTTTTTTCTTTTTAGTTTCACAGGGCCAGCTTCATCTGTGATGTATCAGTTAGTTGTGACATAATGAATATTTTCTTCTATTACAAACTTGTCATCATCCCCAAGATTTGCCAGACCTCTCTATAGCTTGAGCCTTGCCGAGCCAATTCATTCAGAACCTGTTTAGTTTGTCTTGCCATCTTATATTCCACCAGCCATCATTTTGCATGTGATCTGTGGGGATCCATCTTGTGAGTGTCCAGTGAGTGGTCTATCATTCTTGTTACATGACCATTCACATCTGGTAATAATAGTATAATCAACAGATATGGTATTATTATAGTAAGAATATTGATATTGATATGATAATAATGATATAATGTATATTGTTATATATATATATATATATATATATATATATATATATATATATATATATATATATATGTACAAGCTGACCCCCACCTCTACCACCACCACAAAAAAAAAAAACCACCAAGGATTTGTTTGTCTACATAAAATGTAACTTAGATAGTTCCCAGATGTGCTTGTAGTATTCACTTTCGATTAACTCAATGATACTTTGAGGAATAGAATCACTGAGATGTCAACATGGAACCATTTAAGTTATATCTAAGCGACTATTGTCCATCAAATCCTTAGTATTTTGGGGACTGTCACCTGGTATATATATATATATATATATATATAATATATAATATATATATGTATATATTATGATAGTTCTAATTTCAAACACATACTGTTGCCACAGATACAATATTCCTCCTCTTCATATCCTATTTTCGTATACGTGGCATTTCTGTTGCTCCTATTATTGTAATTTTGGAAAATAAAACAATACATATGTTTTTGCATTAGGAATCTCTTCCCAGAAGACGCAAGGCGGTGAAACCACATTTGCAAGAAAATAAGAAAAAAATGATCTAAATCGCTGCTTCTGGCATCAATTTTATCTCCTACTATCGTTCAATTATATACATACATATATATATATATATATATATATATATATATATATATATATATATATATATATATATACACAAGCATAAAGAGGAAATTACATTTGGCAAGTGTTTTTTTATTTTGTTGTGTGTGCAAGATGACTTTTGAAGAGAGATGATTTAGTGCTTCCATCATTTTTTCACACTTATTCTCCCCATTCCTTTGGTGAATCACATTCTTTGGGAAAAAATGCAGTTCATTTCTGAATGCCAGTGTCAAGATGAGGAGGAAAAAAAAATGGACACTACTTTCTTTTAAAAAAAAATCAGTTGTTATACTGTATTTATTTGCATCCAGTGCTAGAAATTCTGTGTCAGAATCATAAGCCAAAATGGAGGTAGGGTTCTCATACACATACACACACGTCTAGTTTTTTAAATAATTTTTCTTGTTTGCGAATAGACTACAAATAATCCCAAATAACTGTACAGAATCTTAAAAAGCCAAGTTGACAAAAATTATCCATTGTGTTTAATGAAACTTGCTTGAAAAAGTGATTTCGTGAAATCCTCCAACATTTCTGTAATTTTGTGAATTCCTGACCATTAATACTGTAGAGAGTTCGATCTATACTGGATAACCCTGCTATTGTGGCCTTGTGTAAAATTAAGCTAAACTTGGTAAACATCAAGTTTATTCTGCTTCAATATCTACTGTGGATACAGCTTACTTAAACACCTAGCAAAGATTGAAATCATTCTTACATTGATTGTGAAACTGGGGGTATCATGAAATAACTGAAATGTTCAGTGATGTCAAAAAAGCATATATATGAAAATAACATGTATGAAGTACTCGCAGGGGTACCCGGCGTTGCCTGTGAAAGAAAACTTCTAATATAACAACATATGAAACCTATTCAGTCAATAAAACCTTAGATTCCTATGTGAAAATGTTCTGTTTTTTTTTTTTTTCTTTTCTTTTTTTTTGAGAAAAGAATGTAGGTTTTTGTGGGGCTTATTCTTTATACAATGAAACAATAAAGCTGACCCTTGCTTTCCGTCTGTGATTCAAAGGTGCGGCTTCAAAGTACCTTGCTCTCTCATTTCTCATTTGTAGTTATGTTTTTGAAAATGATAGCAAATTTACTATGAATAGAAATGAATGGTCCAGTCCAGGATTATAGCCACATAGTTAATAGAATGCTCACCCGTACCCAAAGCCAAAAACTTTTTCAAAACTCACCCTTTGACATCAGTAATGGACATCTGATTGAAAGAAGGAAAAAGTTTTCAATAGTTTTTTGCTTACACTTTTGAAATGACTTTTCACCTAAGGAGAAAACTAAATAAGATAAGCTAATGGTAATTGGTAGTCAGAACTGAATGGTTGATGATATTTCATCAAAAAAAAATAGTAAAATACAGTTGTCCCTCTAATTTTGTGGATGTTCAGGGTGCAGACCACTTGCAAAAACTTCAATTTAGTGAAAAACTCTAGACTCCTCTGTAAAGCTGAGCCAGTAATTGTAATAGTTCTTTATTGAATGCTTTACTCATATCACTTTGCAGTTAACATTCATATCTCAACATTACTGTGCTGTAGATAAGATAAAACAGTAAATATGTACAGAGAAAGAGAGATAGAGAGAGAAGAAGAGTATACTTGTACATTGATGATAAAACTGCAAATAATCAAACTTTTGAAATAGGAGGGCCAACTGTAAATTACATTCAATCTTATTTTCAAAAAATTGCTTGATTTATTCGGTTAGTACTAGTTGAAAAAGAGAACGGATGATAGAAGCTAACTATAGCTTTTGTGTTACAGTGGGAAAAAGCAATGGAATCACTCATAGAATTTGACATTTGTCTTACTACTACTTACACTGTTGATGATTTTCCATGAATATGAGGAAAAACTATCCAAAACCTGTTGAAAATTAATTTTATTCTAAAGAATGATTGTGCTATTCGAGAGAAGAATGATCGGCAGAAATCCTGGTATAAAACTCATTTTTTCCAATGTATAGAACTGAAAATTGGTTACAGAATGGCCTTTGGTAACCTTGAATGACCTCCAAGCTAGGCCTATGTAAGAAGTCAATTTTTATTGATTCTCTTTGCCAAATATTAGGTCATTATACCTTGTGGTTTAATCATGAAAGAGTTTCCTTGGTTAAACACTCAATTTCTACGTCACATTTTGTATCAGACTAGGAAATAATGTAAATAAATCATTAATTTTGTTAATCCAAAATATTCAAGGGAAAATTTAATTTTCTTATTTTATCAGATTAGAGTTTGTGGAAAACTTGTTTGTATTTCTGGATAAGGAATGAGAATGAGATAAAATGAAAGCAAACTGGGTCGATTGATTGTTTTCTCTGTACACTGTCTCTCTGTCCTTATAGAAGAAGGAAATTTTTGATGCCATGAGTCAAGCAAAATAAAAAGATTTGAAAAGTGCTCAACTAGAAGTTACAATAAGAAATGAACAAAATGGAGAACCTTTCTCTAATATTTCATTCTTCTCTCTATTCAACAGACTTGGATATGTGAAATACATGAGAAAGTTTACTGTCTCTGTCCTTCATGGATCCATGTCTCTTCAGGCAAGATAGAGCACAAATAACTTTCTCTGGTATATTAAACAACCATAGTGAAGTGAAATTTCAACAAAATTATTTCCTTAATCTTTAAAAACAATGTTTGAAATACTTGGCTCATTTTTATTTCAATGAAGACAAAATAGGGTACATGCTTGGTTGATTTTTTCTAGTTCTAGTTCATTATGTAAAAGTTGACATGTCACGAACTCATATCTTATACAGTATTTGTTGTTAGAATAGAATTTGACTGGAGATGGATTGTGAAAACGTTCAGTCTTGTCTGTTGATTGGAAGTAGAAGTTAATTCCTATATCATTTATTCCCAGTGAAAGAATTCATGGATATATTTCTGAGATGATTTTTTTTTTCTAGAAAACAGACTATTCAGTTCACTCAAGTAAAAGAATCTATTATTTTAAATAGCAGGTAAGGGATATTTATATCAGTGAAATAGTTACTTTCCGGTGGAACAATCCATTACTTCAGACAGAGAAATAGAAGAAAGTCACGCTGTCCGTTATATTTTTATATCAATGTCTGTGGCAACAATTCGGCTTGTGTTTTTATGTAATAAAAATACTGCTTATCTGCCAGTTCCAATCTATCTCTGATGATTGGATGAATGAATGTCCTGGAAGTCTTTTTTCTCCATTTGGAGGATTTGAATGGAAAATTGATTAAAATAAAACACTTGAAAATATCTTGGTAAATTGTATATTGGTTAAAGTGATTTTTTTGTTAAATTCCTCTCTTTGGACAATATATTCTGAACTTGTCCGGTTCAACATGCCATTCAATTTTTTGCCGGCCACATTTCGCAGACAAAAAAATAAGATAGCATGATGATTTGAATATATTGGCAACGTTATGCTAAGGAGCTAAAAAAACCAGCAGACTTAGGGGAAAGCTTATGTCCAACTGCAGACTTTCAATATTGAATTCATAGAAAGAAAATAGAATGTTTATTTCAGGGAAAATAACTTCTGATTGAAATTATCTCCTTTTGACCATCTGGTGAATAAGAAAAAAAATTTTCATTCAATTATCAGTTCCACTATATTTTATGCTATTGATTGAAGAATTCCACAGTCACTTACAAACTGTTTATGAACTTAAGAGTTAAAAGGCAGATGATGATAAAATATACGTGGTTGTTAAGTATTTGCATCATGATAATGATTATTATGAATGGAAGAAATATTCGGCTTAAATGGTTGTGTGTGTATCTTAATTCAAAATGTGAGTGTTTTTTTCCCCCTAAAATACGATAGCATATTGATTGACGAAATTGCTAGTTTTTTTTATTTTTGTCTAACTCTATTGCGAAAAATTGTGTGTATATGTATTTATGTATTGTGTTGATTTTAGTTACTTGCTAAATACCATTAGTAGAGTAGTTATAAAATGAGTTAAGATTTCTCCAATGGCTCATCACAGATTGTATGTTTTGTTTCACTTGAAAAAAGATTTTGAAGTGAGTTCATTCGAAAATCTTTTTCAAGTGAAAAAAGATCTTCATTCATCTTTTATATATATGTATTTTTGTTTATCAGAAACCATCAACCAAAACTGACACCAAAAGTTTCTTTGATTTTTTTTGTGTTTTTTACTCTGCAAGTTTATGCTAAATTGGCCCTTCAGTTTGTATCAGACAGTATTCATGTTTGATTTGGAGAATTTTAGATTTTTTTTCACAAAGGCCTAGAGAAGTAAACTATTCATTGATCATGCCTTTGATCACTCTTTTAATTGATCACCCCCAACATGACATGGTACCAAAAGTCGTTGAGTATATGATGGTCTCTATTGGGTGAATAACCATTATATACCTATATTTTCAGGAAAAAATTATCCAAATGAGTTCAAATATATCCATTAATTTTTCCACCGGTAAAGACTAGTAACTTAAACAAATATCATCTTTATGCAACTAACTAGTGTTGACCAATGATTGTCCTGCTTTGATTCTTACTACAATCAACAATTTTTCCTTTTTTCCGTTCGAAGGATCTATTTTGGAGCCTCTTTCTTTATATTTAATTTTCATTGGCAACTGAGCCATTAAAACATAGTATTTGGTTTCAAATTATTAATATTCCATGTGAAATAAAAGCCCATCTTTTCCAATATTGCTGATAGCAAATGGTTGTAAAAAACCAGCTGGACATTTTATAGAAATATTCAAAGATATGAGCATAAATTCTAGTGGTTGGCTTATGATGAAGAATTTTGAAAAGTATTCTCAACTGAAGCACTGAAACATAGGTATTTCTTTCATACAATATATATATATATATATATATATATATATATATATATATATATATATATATATATATATATATATATATATATCCCCACTATCCACAACAGAATGGTTTAATCATTGTTGCTGGGTTTAGGTAATTCATGTGTTCTGACATTTATATCTATCTATCTATCCCGACTTTCGCCTCTACTTTATTGTAGAAACTTGGAATTTGAGTAAGGAAAATGGTTTTTGTTTTTTGAATCCCCATTTCCATTCTCAAATAGGTTTCTGGGGTTGGGGGGTCAATTTACAATGAAAGTTTATGACGAATTGATCCTTCAGTTTTATTTTTTTTTTTAAACTTTAAAATGATGGTTCAAACTGAACTGATAGTATTTTCATCATAGTAAGAATTTTGCCACCGGCACTGCCTAATTTACAACATGAGAAGCAGCTTATGTGGGTGTCAGTGATCCATAATTTCCCTTGGAATACTAATATATACATATACATATACACATATATATATATATATATATATATATATATATATATATATATAAGCAGATGCACGTAAGTGCCCGATGTGCTACTTTTTGTGAAAATACTTTAATGTTCACTAACACTATTTTGATTCTTTTCCTTTTATTTGCAATCAAAAGTCAATGATCACACTTGAAATAGTTTTTAGGGGATGGTCAGTGTGAACTTTTTCATTGTTTGTTTTGGTGGTTGGCTTCCTTCTTTTTTTTTTGTGAATTTGAAGGTAAATGAATACGTCAGCATCAAAAACCCTTGCTGTACTATTGTTGTAAGTGGTGTGATTTTATTTGAACAGATTCACTGATTTTTGTTTTTGTGAAAACTATGGTGAAGATTCTTTGTCATTTTTTTACTAATTTCAACCAGAAATATTTTTGTTTTTAATCTTGTTTTGAAGCTTTGATGCTTAGCTTTTGATTTTTGCATTTGTAACATACAAACATCAATAGCTTGAATGGGTACAAAATAGGAGCTTTAGTGTCTTTGTTAGTAGAAAAATCCTGAAAAATCTCACATTATGCTTTGAAACTTTATAAGTATTCAGGATTCAATGTAACAAGTTTCAGAATAATAATTCGGGGTAATCAAGCTTCAAGATGAAAAAGATGAACTATATATCACTAAAAATAATGAAAATAATGCAAACATAAGTGTGTCGAACTTTGAACAGGATTTTCTTTTTAAAAATGGCTCGGTGCACTCTCATCATGCGTTGTATTTTTTTTTCAATTAGAGAGTTCCACTTATGATTTTAAGATTTCTGTAGATTCATTTAGGAGTTATATTAAGACATAAATGTTTGGATGTAAAAAGCTATTGTACCTATAACAGGCATTTAACGTGTGTATATATATAGGTATACATCTATATTGCGAAGGACTTATGTATTAAACAGAAGTGTGTGGGTTTTTGTGTAGTACCCATTACCTGTACCCAAAACAAACCATCCGGGTATGAAATGCAAAGGGACTAATGGAAGACTTATATTTTGAAAAAAAATATGTTTTATATGACAGGAAATATATTTCATTCCAAAAATATCTTACATGTATTAAGAGAGAGAGTGGTAATTAGATGTTCCTTAGGACCATTGAATCTGAGGTACACGATTTTGGAGAGAAAAACTTATTTAGACCATGAAACTCTTTGAAACTTGTATATTTCCAGTAAAAGGGCCCCAAAACCTGTAAAGCAATTTTTATTCTAATCTGTTTAGCAATTCCAAAGTTCATAATTTTTTTGCACGTTGACGTATAGTTATTTACATATAAAATATAAGCAAACAATTTGATCGAATCTAACTCACCATTTATCAAGTCTTAATGTTTTGTTAACATTACAGCCAAATTTCAGCAAAATCTGTTAAAATTTGAGAAATTTCCCTAATCGGAAACAGATGTTTTTGCTTATGAAATCTATGCACACAATTTGATCAGCTTTAACTCACTATCCCCTTGGTAGAATCTCTCAACTAGACTGCATACAAAATTTCATTGAAATATATTGAAGAATAACGAAGTAATGCAGTTCAGAAAATGACAACCACAACAGACACCCATAGCAAGTGGTAGTCCCAAAATCATTTTCCTAGCTGGACAAAATGTTCAGTTTGACTAACTTTCTCAGTCAATCTTTTTTTTTCACCATAAAATGTTGCACATTTTAACACTGCATTGTAACTTTCAACCAAATGTAGCACACTATCAACCCCACCATGATCACTTTTAGAATTATGGAAATTCCTTTTTATGCAGATTCCCATTTTCCAATTTTTGCTTTTAGATTTGATAACACAATCGGATTTAGCATCAGCAAAGTTCTAATCAGACAGTCTACAATAAAACCTGATGTCTCAGCTGAGAACAGTTCCAAAGTCGAGAGATTTACCAGATTGACTATGTATTGCGTAAACTTCAGCCGCAAATTAGTGTATCGAAAATGAATGATTATCCCTAACCCCAACTCCATTCAAGCCACCCTGGGTGGATGTCCTAATTGTACCATTAACCATTTCCTCAGATCTTTGATAAAATCTCTCTACTGCTTTCCACTTTCTCCCACCCTGGTTTTCTATACCTCTGCCAACTAAGTTATATATATATATATATATATTCACTCATTTCTTTCTATCCACTTAATATTTTCGAAAGTTTTCTATGATTTTTAATGACTCAAAACTTGAGCCATGGGAAAAACAAATTAAATTTTGGGATGGATCAAGGTATTTTAGTTACCTACCCTGTATCGTAGCTATATTCTTATCCACAGATATTTCCAATTTTGATGAAATTTTCTTGAAGTGTGGTCCATGGGCTGGAGAAAAATTTGTGAAAATTTGATAAAGAGATGATTTTTCATTTTTCTGATACATTTATTCATTCACTAAAGTTTGTCCAAACAATATCTCCAAAAGTTCTCAATGAATTTTGTAGAAGGTAAGAAAGCATGGGCTAAGGATGAATTGATTAGATTTGGGGGCGGATTCAGGAATTGTTTCCATTTTGACCTCTCTGCATCAAAGAAAGCACACTGAGTGCTGCCTTTTTGGGGGGGGACCTGTCTCTCTCAGCAGTTTGACACTAAAGCCATGTTCTGTTTATTGAAGCACAAACTCGATTACTCTGAGTTAATTATAGTAAATCAAATCTTCTTTCATCCAAACTTTGCCACCAGATCTAACAGCCGGTTATTATTATTGGAAAGACGCTGTCCCAAAGTGATCACAATAAGCAGTTTCCTCTATATCATCATCGTCCTTTTAGTGTCTGTCATGGAAATAGAGAAATCTAGCAGGTTTTGGGAAAGATTTATCATGGGTGTCATGGAGCCAATACTTTCTTGACTTATCTAGTTTGTCACACCATCTTATTTCCTGCCACAGTTTCACATATGATCTCTAGGGACCCATATTGTGAGTTGTGATGTCCATCAGTTGCCTGACATTCTTGCATAATGATCCTTTGCTTAAAATTAATAGGCTAGGTTATCTTAAAGGGATAATTGATGTAAACAAACCCAAAACACTCTTGGAACTGGAAAATAATGTTCAACAAAAAATATATGCTACCATGAAACATTATCTGGAAAGGGTTTGACTCAGCAAAGCAAAAAGTTGTAGGCATTCGTGAGATGTTATATTCAATAATTTGTTCAAAGTAAATTCCAAGGTCAAATACGAATATCAAAAAAACCATGAACCAAAACTATCAACATAAAATTCTTCAGTTTTTAAGCTGGTCTGGCCATATATGTATATATGTATGACACATACAGGCCTCACCAATAGAGCTAGAGGGCTGAGACTGTGAGTTCATTTTGCTAAGTTTATGCTAAAATTAGCCCCTTTAGTTTGCTTGTTTTTCAAAAAAATTCACACTTTTTTTAGTGATCACTGCCCAACAAGAGTAGCATCAATTGATCTTCCCCTTTTTTCTGATCTTTCAATTGATCATCTGCAAAACCGCCAGCTGCTAAAAGATGTCGGTCTTGTGAAGATTTCTATTGAATGACTAACCAAACCTGTCTTATAGGGTCAATTTCTTTACTGTTCAAGTTTTAAATTGGGAAATAACTTTCGTACCTCCTCATTTGAGCATAAACTTGACTATCTGCAGATAAGCGAAGCAAATCAAATATTCTTTTGTCCAGACATTGCCGCAGTAGCTAATCATAGAAATGCTTACATTCGTCCAATCTTCAATAATTCAATTTTGGAGTCAATGTGAAATTCTTCAGTGTTTGTTGCAATAAATTAGAGACATTGCAGAAATAAGCCTTGTCTTATGCTTGAATTTTACACGTTTCCTTCCTTCATTTTGCTGTGTGTGTGTTTCTCATAGCAACAACAAAGCTCCATGAAATCCTTACACAAAGAATAAATCAAGTGAAGGATCACTGTAGGTTGGCAAGCATTCAGTAGAGTGAGCACAACCTCCAAAAATGAGAAAATCCCATCAATCCTGAAAAGAAAGATATGCTATCAATGCATCATTTCAGTAGTCACCTATGGAAGTGAAATAAGGAACTTGGCCATAAGGCATCGTGCTTAACATTGCATGAAAAGATCAGAAAACAGCACAGTGTATTACAGGAAAAAATGGTCAGAGATATAATCGGAAACATAGGAAAAACTGGCAATGGGGTGGTCATGTTGCAAGAATTGCAGATAACCGCTTGACATCATGACTCTCATGTGTAGATCCCAAGAGTTTGTATACAAAATCCAGCAACACACGCTAAAAGGCTGATGAAGATGAATTCTTGGCATTTTCTTGGATTTCTTAAATGACAATTTTGAATTGGCTATTTTGAATAGCTTAAAGTGGATGAATTTTTCAAAATATGGCTGAAATTAGGTATTCCATGTTCAGTAAATACATTTATAAGATATTAATGTTTGTATGTAAGGTCCGAACATTAAATAATTTTATTTTCAATCATTTGATAACATTCTTCATATCTATATAGAAATATTTATTTCATTTATATATATATATATATATATATATATATATATATATATATATATGTATATATATATGAAAATAAAACCTTTTTTCAAGATACCTTTTTTCTAATCATGTTATTGTTAATCATTTACAGTGCACTAATAATCCCCCTTTTCTTAAATCTAGTCACTTTTAGCTATTCATAATGTTCATTCAAGAAACTGAAGAACATTTGCCATTCGAAGAATTAACCATTTCCTTAATTTCAGGAAATCCTTAGTTTCACAATCAGTGTGATAATGGTTAACAAGCTTGTGATGCTGATCATTACTTCTGTAATTAGTTTGATCTTTATCAGGTGCCGTACTTTAGTGGCCTTGTGTCAAACTAAGCTAAACTTATTAGATTCTGCTTCAGTATTTACTGTGCACATACAATTTAGTTTGACATAAAACTATAGTCAGCATCACAAACTTGTTAACCATTACTACACTGATTGTGAATCTAGTGATTTCATGAAATTACTGAAACTGGTGTAGTGCCCATTCCAAAGGTGCATGTTCAGAAAGGAGTGGACTTTATGGGGGGTATGGAGCAGCCCTCCATGAATGTCCTGTAAAATAAATTATATGTCATATAAAACTATGTATTCGAAGAATTTCAGTTACTTCTTTTCAGTTTTATATCTAAAAAATAGATCTATCTCAATGTTGATATTTTATAACTAAATATAGATCTACTGCCAATTTAGATATAAAATATCTATATTTAGATCTATGATTTTCGATAAAAGATGTGGGTTTTTCATTTATTCTCTATTAGATTTCTTAAGAACTGTTGATCAAAACAATATCAAACTCAATGCTAGAATGCCTTGTGAGCTGTGTAAAATATATGGCGAATATCAAATTCATGCAATAGACATCTGAAGAGAAATTATTTCTAAATGAATCTTGACTTAAACACTTTGTAACTTCATTCGTATTTGAGAGAAAAAGGCTGATGATGTTTAATGGCATTGTAAAACTTGTTATTTCATAAAATTACTGAGATTTGTTTCTTTTCTTCATTTGGCTGTGTTGGAACTGCCAACATAGGTTTCTTCAGTTTTTGAGTTGGTCGGCTATGACACATACAGGATACATCACTGGAGCTAGAGGACTGAAGATTCAAACATTTACTTTTTATTGTACCTACATTTTTCTGTTTCCCCCCCACCCCGGTTTTTTGTGGGGGGGGGTTCAATTTAAAGTGTACATTTAGGCCAAATGGTCCCCCAGTTCATGTCCCCTTGTTTTTGAAAAATCAGACATTTTTAGTGATCACTGCCCAACAAAAGACTAGTGAAATAACTTATTGATTGATCTACCGTTTTTCAATTTCTCAACTGATCACCCCAACATGGCATGCTACCAAAAAAATGTTGGCCACGTAACGATTTCTATTGAATGACTAAACAGACTCGTTAGTGTATTTCTAAATGAATCTGACTTGAACTCTCTGTAACTTTATTGTTATTGGAAAGAGAACAGTAAATACAGAATATTAATTGCATTGTATGAACGTGTGAGTTTTATGTTTGATAATAAATAGACTTTGGCCGAATGATTTCTACTCGCTCGGTTTCTCTTTAAATCTGTTGTGCACTTTGCGTGCTTGAGTTGGTTTGTTTTGCTTTTGGAGAGTTTATATTGTCTCTGGCTTTGTTCGACTGTTGAACCTGATTGTTACTGAGCAATCGGCTGAAGAAAGACTTATCAAAGATCGTTGTTCAATAGGTATTTATTAAGTTTAGCTTAGTATCATGACTTTGAATATTAGATTGTACTATGAAAGAATTGAATGTAGGGAGACTTTCTTCCATCAGGCTTACCTTGAAAATAATCATTCAAAATCCTGTTTTATTCTAGATATTTCAAACAAATGGACAAAATAGAAATTTTAGTATTATATTGATGGATAGGAATCAGATCATTATTATTAGAGTGAGTGTAAATGAAAACCTCATTATTATTTTTAATCTTCAAATCACCCAGATTTTTTTCACATTTTTCAAGTATCATAATTCAGTACCTTTAGTTACAATGCACCATTTCAGACTTTGAGTATGACATACATAAACTTGGCTGCACTAGGATGAAACTCTCTTGCTTCATTGAAACCTAAAAGGTAAACAAAACAGAATTCATTTCTCCGTACAATATTATTCCCTTTCCAAAGGATGGGATTTGCAGACTGTTCCAAAACAAGTCAACCCAAGTTGGGATTTAGAAATTGGAAAGGAATTTATCATTATCTTCAGTGTATGTCACGTGTCACTACTCTTTGTGCTTGATGTCTTTTAGTCATTGTCATCCATCATTGTTGTTACATACAAAAATGAGGTTAAAGTCAATAGTAGAAGTTTGACAAAAAAAAAAGAAAATGTTTACTCGGCCTAATGGTTAATACGCCCCTAGCCTTGGAAGCAAAGGTTTGGATAAACAAAAAAACACTACTCAGCCTAATGGTTAATCTGCCTCTGACTTCGAAAGCAAAAAAGCTAGATTCAGAGAAAAGGACGAGTGTCACTCTATAGATTTACTGGTTACAAGCCGAACACCTATAACCACTGTTCTACAAATTAGTTGATGAAAATTGTAACTTATTTGCTGTTATAAGTAATATCATGGTTTGATTATAAACTTTTTAATGATGCATTTAGTAGCATGGCAGTTTTTGTAAATAAGAATAAAATATTCATCGATCCCAGCATTATCGATTTTTGCTATTATTTACCTCCATCTTAATTGCTGTTGCACCATTAAAATGAAGGTATATGGTAGCAAAAATTATTGATAATGATCGATAATACTTCACGTACTTAAATAAATAAAAATTCTTTCTTGAAACAAAACTTCAATTGTTTTAGTCATGACGATTCTAGGAAATCATAAACCAAACTGAACATTATTGCCTTTTACTTTTAAACAAAGACTAATTAATCCTTTTTGAACAGGTAAAAACTATTTTAATAAAAACAAAAAAAATGTCTTTTTAGAAGAAGCAACAATCCTCACCCTCTTGCTCAATTCAATGTTTGTTTTGACCAATCATTATCATGTTATTTCCGATATGATATCACTGCATCTCCCTTTTTTATCTTCTCCCTTTTTTATCTTCTCCCTTTAAAATCCATGCAGAAATTGAAATATCTTGAATTTGAAAGTATGACTAATCATAAAGTTAACTCCCAAACTTTGACAATAGATTGGTGAAGGATAGGAATATGGAGTAATCATATAATAATTGCTAAATCTATTTCGTCAGGTTTTTAAAAACTAGAAGCCTCTAAAAATGAATCAGTTTCTCGAACCTTTGCGTATTCTTGCTGAATTGATCATTCTATTCAACTTATGTCTCAAAGTAAAGTCTCAGAAGATTGGAACGCTGCAATCATAATGCTGTTATACAACCCCTTCCCCCTCCCCCCGAGAAACCTCAACAACTACAGGTAATAAGCTTACTCAACTGCCTTGACAAACTCTTCACAAAAGTGATCACCAACCAAATCACCAAAACACCTGATGAGAAAAGAGCATGGGAACAAGCTGGCTTTAGAAAAAGCTACTCAACCATCGAGCATTTCCATTCAGCAAACCAACTAAAAGAGAAAAGGCCTTTAATCCAGTAGAAAGCCCCCAAGTCATTATTTGCAGTAACACATCAACATGTAGACCCTGTATATGTCAGAGTACAGGAACATATCTACAGACTCAGCAGTTCTTTCATCAGGCTACATAGAAACTCTGTGCCCTTTCAATTAGAAAAAAGGAGTGAGCCAAGGTGATACCAGCTTACCCAAACTGTTCAAAGCCTGCTTTCAGAACACCTTCCGGAACTTAGATTGGGAACACAAAGGGCAAATACTCAAGTAACCTCAGATTTGCTGACAACATTGTCCTCTTTGCTAATCTCCAAATAATGCTAGACAAACTAAATAAAGCAAGCAATAAAGATGGCCTCCGCATGAACTTCAGCTAGATAAATGTCACATACAACAAACATGTTGGGGACAAAGACGCAATGACCAAAATTGAAAATGCAGTGCTGGAGAAAGTAAACCACTACATCTATGAGAAATAAAGCAAAGAATCACACTAGGTTGGCAAGCTTTTGGTAGAGCAAGATCGACTTCCAAGAACAGACAAATCCCAATAATCCAGAAAGAAGAATATGCAACCAATGTATCCTACCGATAGTTCATCTATAGAGCTGAAACCTGAAACCTAACTCAAAGATTGACCCTCAAACTTAGAACCATGTGAAGTGCACATGAGAGTATCATGCTCAACCTCCTATAGAGAGATAGGATAGCACAGAATATCTAAGAAAAAAAAGGAGTCCAAGGTATCATAGGAACTGTTAGAAAACTCAAATGGCAATGGGCTGGACATTTTGCAAGAATTTCAGACAATTGCTGTAGATCACGACTCCCAACATGGATCCCCAGAGATCATATTCAAAATAGTGCCCAGTAGAAATTAAGATGCCGTGATGAGCTAGATAAATTCAGAAAGTACTGGCCCTGTAATGCCCATGAGAGAGAGATCAGGCAAATCTTAGCCAAGGTCTATGTCCAACGAAGATGCAAAAAGGCTGATAATGATGAAGAGATGAAATGAAATAAAGTTATAAACTTTTATTTTTTTTTATCTGCATTGACTCCTCAATAAAAAGTTTCTAATCAAATCCTTAATTCATGACTGATTTTAAAAATGTATTAAAAATCAAGACTTTGAGAAACTCAAAACAGAAAAATAACAAACCTTTTTTTTGTTAAAAACAAATCATTGGGAAGATGAAGTGAGAGGTTTTATTTGTCAGCCATAAAAGTGATTCAAGACTTTGATGGGAAATATAATTTTAAAAAAAAGTTCCAACAGTTCTTGTTAGTCGTTAGAAACCATCACATGATCAGTGTCTTTTGGCAGCATGCTGTAGGATGATTGATCAACTGAAAAAAAGTAAAAGGGTGATCAATGAATGCATTGCTTCTATTGCCTTTACTTGGGCAGTGATGAATAAAAAGTCTGAATTTTCAAAAAACAACTTGACACAAACTAAAGGATCAATTTAACATAAACTCACTTTGCAAATTGAATCTCACAATAAAACTTATTTGGAGGAATTCTTAAAAAAACAGAAAAGCATTTATTCTTGACTTGATAAGGAGTGGTACAGCCAAGAGGCACTACACATAGATAGCCAGCCTGCCAAAGTCTCTTAAAAAATGAAGAAACCTATATAGACAGTTTTGGTTGAGAGTTTCTAACATCATGGCAGAGGATTACGAAAAAAACACACATTAATGTTTCTGAATAGACATTTGCGATGAAGTCAAATCGTGAAAGATTGCAATATGAACTGAATTAAGAAAAGAGAATTAAACATTGATTTTCTGGTTCGTACTTATCTTTTTATTCCTTTTGAATAAATGCGCCGAAGCCGATATTCATTACAGTTCTGTCTGCAACTTATCAGCAAGGAATTGTCCCAGCATGCTTCAGTGAATTCCACTCAATGGTTCATGAATCGTATCAAATATTCAGTTTTGTCATTTTTGGATGGACAATGGTGAAGGCAGTAGGAGTAGAGCAACACAAAAAATGTTCTTTCATCAAATAGATTGTACGTACATCTTATTTAAGATTAAAAAATGTGACTTGTAATTAGGATTCAAGAAATTCTTTTTCTTATTCAGAATTCCCTTATTGTCAATGACATTTTTTTTTCACTTGTTTCTTTGAAATTCATTCTTGTTTCATTGAGTTGAGATCTGTTTTATGTGCCTATATTGTTTATGTGTTGGTTCTTGTAGGTATCCAGAAGTAGGACACTTTTGCTTGTATGTTGGTCAAAGTGTTCATTCAGATGAAGACTATTTCAACTCATTAATTCATGGACCGCTTTTAACCGCTGGTAATTGACTGTGGAACTCCCCAATGAAAAGTAGCAAGAGATAATGGAACTCTCTTGTGAATTGGATTGAAAACAAAATTCATCTAAATGTCAGAAAGAGATAATTTTAATCAAGTTATTTCTCTTGAAAATAACATTCAATTTTTCATATGAATTTAAAGGCTAAAAGCTTTTGATTGTTTTTACTTTGTTTAAGGCCATTTTGGAAAAGAAAATGATTTTAGGCGAGGATAAAGCAGAGCAAACTACTTTCATATATATTCCCTTGAGAGTATGGGATAAAATTTTGTGTGCTAATAAAATTCATTCTCTTTTATAATATTGTTTACCTTCCCACACATTTCATAATCTACTTTCAGCTTTATCTACTTGATATATGTACAAAAGGCTGAAAATAACGAAAACATGAATTACTACAAATGATGATCAAAAGATTGTTGTTCCATTCATCTCTGACCGTTTGGGGTACCTGGTCAATGTTTCCAAATTTTCCTCCAAACCAGTGTGGCCTTAATATGCTCCCATGTGTTCTCTATCTTCCATATGATGGAAAGTGCATGGTTTATTCTTTTTGCCCAGGAATGTATATGTATCCCAAGAGTCTTTGAAAGGTTAACTGAGAACAATGCTATTGAAAACAGATGAAAATGATGTCGATTTCAAACCATCTCATAATATTAATGGAAGGCATTTTTCATTGAGATCGCATTTTGGACATGTAAGCTTTTTTTTTTTTTTTTTTTTAATACCCAGGAAGAAGTCTTCAATTTTGGTTTGTCTTCATTTACTTTTAGTAAGAATTCCTTGATTCTGCGTTGTTATTCACCTTCTTTTCTCCTTGACATGTATGCATAATATAGATGCATGATCTATTCTATTTGCTTTCGATTTTGTTTTTTGTTTGTCCACACAAATGGTTGGAGATTATATTCCAGTTGTTGTCATGGAACGTCAGATGCAGTCGAGAATTATATATTTTACGTTGTTCCAAGGTTTTATTTTATTCATTATTCATTGTATAGATTTCTTGCTAATGCATATAGAAACATGAAAGTAGACATGCAAAATTGCATGGGCTGTCACACACTCATAAACATATGTACATATATATATCCATACAAACACCTATACGTGCATATATAGATATACACCTATACACACACATATATAAACACACAAACACATTTATAAATACACCTAGACACACAAACGTATATACCCACATATAACTTAACGTATATGTATATTTATATAAGAACGCATTTATCTAAGTACCTACACACAAATATACTTGTACACCTATGCACAAACACATACCTATATATATATATATATACATATATACAAACACACACACTTAATCCTATACAGCTATACACATATATACATATCTATACACACGTACATATGTGATAATGGTTGACATGGGTTTGAGTCCCGCCTAACGTTCATTTTCCTTACTCATTTACGTGGTCAGCAGTTCAATTTGCTACTTGGTTAATTCTGGTGCCGAATGAAATGTTCCCAAATAAACGGTCTCTACAATTATCACATTCTGTCAGACATAAACTGTCCAATCTAATGATATATACGCACATATCTCTCTCCCTTTCTATATATATATATATATATATATGTACCTATATACTCACACATAAGCATATGTATACCTTTATACACATGCACACACACATATATATATATGAATATACATACACCTACACACACACACACATACATTTTTATATATATATATATCTATACACGCATACACACATATATATATTTATACACACACACACACACACACACACACACTATAGACCTGTTATAAATCAGGGTCAAGCCCCCTCAACTTCCTCAAGACTGACCCTCGTAATTTGTGCAGAAATGAAGTGAAAGTAGGAGTAGGGTGTGGCAAGTCCTGACAGGAAGACAGGAATCAATGTAAAAAATCTTGATGCTTCACCACGGTTAAATTTTTATAGAACTTAGATACATATGTAACAAGTGTCTAGAGTAGGAGTTTGACAATACATTAGTAATTTTCTTGGCATCAGATGAAAGGGGAAGGTGCAATGTTTTCTGTTTATTGTCTACTGAAATGTTTTTTTGTATAATTCATTTCCTTTTTACTATCAGTGTAACCTGATTATTGGGGGTGTTTCTATCTTTATATGTATTTTGAGAGCAAGATTTTATGTTTTGAAAATTGGCGTCCGTCCTCAAACTGCGTTATTAGCCATTCTGTATCCTATCAGGTCTACAGTGTATATATATAGTCATGTAAACTTTCAATCGTGTAATGCTTAAAAGCAACAATTTTTTTTTTAGTCAATTTTTAATATATAATCCCAAAGTATTCCCAGCAGTGTCATACAAGCCACTTCTAATCTGTTCTGTGTTATTTGGTTGTCTTATAACTGCATATCATATTATTTTGAGTTCTTATTGCATTAATTTTGTTTGTATTTGTAATTTCATTCTCTGTTTCATCGTAGCCCTGATACACACACAGCTATACATGGTCTGTCCCAAATCTTTGTCCAATAGAGTCAAGCAATGAATGATATAAATATAAATACATAAATCAGCACATGCACATACTTGTTTAATTAAAAAGAAAGTTCCCCAGTTGTAAACCTTGTCATTTCCTTTGTTACTGATTTCTTTATGCTTTGTTCATAACACAGATTTCATAAGTGCAAAACTTTGTGGCAGAAGATTTCAACTAGGATATTTTCTTATCTGAATTTAGTTTGATGGAATGTATTAATCATTATGTATGACATGATCAGACTATTTTTCATATCTTTATGTCATTTGTTTGCAACATTTCAGCTCTGTACCCTCCAGCTTCTATCAGGTGTTCCTCATTCTAGAATGTGGGATTTGAATGAGCGGTCTGTTTTTTTCAAAATGGCTTTACTAATAAAAGGTTGCCAGAGGCTATTCATACCGATGCACGGTGGGAAAATACAAAAAAGGGATGTGACGTGTCCAGTCCAATTTGAGCATGAGCTCTGGGTAGTGATCCCACATTGTAGAACCAGGATCATCTGATGAATGTCGGAGGGTACATCACCGGAACATCGTGAACAAATGAATGTATAGATGAGGAAGATAGCTCGACTGTGTCCTACACAATGAGATATTTCGATTTTGGTAAATAACTAACCTGACCATGGTAACACTTAAAAGAGGACCAGAGGCTCCATAGACTCCGGTCTTGTATTCGAGATGCAATTATTATGCATGTGATGAAAGACTACTAAAAGCCAAGAGTGAATCAAACTTCTCAAATAGTTTTTTATTAGAGAAAGACAATATGTTACATTAAAAAAAAGAAAAAAAAAAGCGCCATTGACTCTCATGTTATTCATTCTTGGAAACGATCAATGACTTGCAGGCAATTTGTTGAGAGTTTGGTCAAAGTTCAACTGTCCAAGTTTTCCTTTGAATCTGGAATCGATAGATTGGATTTCCTTAGATTTCAGTTCCTTTGTTTTTTATGTATACGCCTGAGTCACATCTTATGTTTGACATGTGCTCACTGACTGGCTCAATTGGGAGAATTGGCACAATTTAAAACCGTCACCAAAACTTTCATGAGTTCTTAAGTTAGCCCACTAGCCAGCTGACCAATGGATGTATCATACATACCGACTGCCCCAATGGAGCTGGAGTGTTGAAGAGCAAAACTTTTTCTTATTGTGTCTGGAAAAAAATGTTTTTTTGTCTTTTCTAAATTCCCCTCAAATAAACTTATATGGAGGGAGGGGGTAATTTATGATGTAAGTTTGTGCTAAATTGGCCCAAAGTTTGTTTTAACCTTCTTAGTGATGCAAAAAAAGACAAGAGAAGTAACTGATTTATTGTTCACCGCTTTTCCAAATTTTATTTGATTACCCTAATGCAGCATGCTGCTAAAATGTAGGGTAAAGCCTTTCTTAGCACATTTGCTCATCGCGGCTGCAGTACAGGAGAGGACGAAAAGACGCATATATATACTGGAGATCAATAAAGTCCCCGAGAGGTGGAGTTTTAATAATATTTTCCAAGTCCTTGTTTGTATGGTGAAAGGCAAAATTATTAGGTGGTCTGAGCTCATGTTTCTAAACACTTTTGACCATCTGTCTCAGAGCTATTTGGTTTGAGGCATTGCCAGGTAACCTTGCTAACATAAAGCATTATATACATTAAAAGCTCAGGTTCAAAGAAATCACTTGATTCCTATTTAGCTTATACAAGCCATGTACGATGCTTATTATGAAGGAAAAAAAGAAAAGTGGTTCATGCAGTCAAACAAAAAAGAAAAATCTATTAGCATAGAAGCAAAACCAAAATCATATTTACATTCCATTAATTAAAGCTCAAAGAGCCAGACTTGTATGTAAGAATCCTGATCGGTTTTTGTGTCAAAAACCGATTCCAGTCTTTTAGAGGAAGATGCATTTCAGGTTGATAGATTCAAAGGTTAAGTTGATCTTGAATCAAACACACCAATCCAGATTTTTTTTTTGTTCTTTTTGTTTGTGGCATAATGGTTCGAAGTGTGGACAATGGAATTGGTGAGCTGAGTTCAAACTCTGGCAGAGACTGTTTATGTTCCTTTTGCACTAATAACCCTCCCCCGCTTTCTGTGGGTAAAATAGTAAGGCAAGCTGATTTAGAAAAGAAAATGAGTGGAGGAAAAAAAACATAGGGCTTCCCTTGTTCAAAACAAATACTGAATGGTCTTTGAGCCTGAAGAAGTTAGACGATTCATCATTCTCACAAGTGAGGAATAAGCCAACAGTTGTTAGCAAGCTAGTCATATGGACTATTACTTTAGTGAGTTCAGTCTTCACTAAGCACTCCCAAACTTGTAGCACTGAGCCAGACCAATCGTCTCTTCATAAATTAACCTTCATCAACTTCCCGTTGTACCAGATCACTTATATCTCGAAAATTCAAATAGATAATTTTTCCCTTCAATTTCATTGAACCAAATTTTGAGACATTGATATCTTTGTATGTCTTTATTCGTTGCATAGAATCCCCTGATTTTTACAAAAGAAATTTGCCGCTGCTTGTGAGTGTTTGCTTTTACAATTCATAATGATCAGTATCAACAAAGCCGGCTCAAGGTATAAGTGAACTGTGTCAGCTAAGGGCTCTTAGGCAATCAGACAGCCCCCCCAAATTAATAGTTTTTGTAGCCCTCAAATCAAATTCTGCTCAGTTCAATAAAAAGTCAGGCCAGACCTGAGCACAGACCTTTTTTTTGTGAGTAGAATCAAATCAGTTGAAATTGTTTGTTGCTCCATCAACATCTCTTAGTAGAATGCCCCATTGTTGGTGAATGAAGATACTTTTCCCACCTTTTGTTGTGCAGTGATCACTAAAAAGACAGAATTTCATAAAAACAAGCATGAATCATGTCAGATACAAACTAAGAGACTAATTTAGCTACAACTTACATTGTAAAGTGACTGTCCCCTAAAAACTTCAGAAAAATAAAAAATAAAATCATTTCTTTTAAATGAAATAAGGACTGATAATTGTTCAAATTTTTAGCTCACTAGCTGCATTAGTATAACCTGTGTGCATGACGCATATATAGATAAATAGATAGCCAGCCAGTCAGAATCACTTAAAAACTGAGGAAATCTATGTTGAGAGTTTAGATGACAATTTAAAAAAAAAAATTTCAAATCAAACTGGAAATTATCCTTCTTAATTTGATGTATGGCTTTATAACGATTTTGTTTGTATGATTTTTGTTTTGGGATTCTAATCCGTCAAGTCGATAGTATATTATTGTATATTAGTCAAAGCTTGGTGTCCGTTCTTATCTGATTTAAAAATGTTCCTCATAGAGTAAGGCTTCAGAGAGAACTTGTAGAATCCATGACAACATAATAACTGGAGGAGATGGTAGAATATACATTAACATTATGGAATTTAGAAGCACCAGAAGAATCTTTGTCAATTGATCAGTGAGGAGCTGGAGATATGAAGAAAAAGAAGTGATATTTCTGTGGAAAAGCCAGTTTCTTCAGCAAGTAGGTTTTATGGAGCTGAGGTGCTAGCTGGCACCCATGATGGGTTGTTTTACAAGGCTGAACGGTTCCAGCTTTTTACCTATATTTGGTTAGAGGAGTAGATTTATGTCTTTTCTATGAAGATTTGAGTATGTCCAAAGATGGACGCCATAAGGCTGATGATGGTAATTAAATAAGATGAAACTAGTTAATTGAACTTGGAAAATGCATTCCCACTCTGAATTTCACTTTCCCTTTTATGCAAGAAGAATAGTTTCTGAATTGCTGTGTTCTTGGGCCAAGCGTCTCTGTTTGAATTCTGTAAGAACGTTACCATGTAAAGAGGCTGATTTGAAGCATTGCACTTGAAGCAAACCTTAAATGGAGTCTGTAACAGACTGCTCAGTTGAGCTAAAACTGAGCTCTTGGAGACAGCAGCATTGCTAGGAACTGCATAATTGACTAGAAATTTCCTGGAGACCCAAGTTTGCTTGGTGCAACTTGCTCCCTTGGAAATAAACTTGGATTCACCAAAACTATGATAACATCTGTAATAATGATAATTTCCTGAGGATATTCAGATAGAATTTGGACTGAGAAAATTTGCAAACATTGATATCATTAAACGAAAACTAATATCAACTGAAAGCTTCCATCTACCATCAGTAAAACAAACATGTTGGGGACAAAGACACAATGATCAAAATAGAAAATGCAGAGGTGGAGAAAATAGATCAATACATCTACCTAGGACAGTGAGTCTCCATGAAGTCGTCAAAAAAAAGAAAAGAGAAATAAAGCATGAATCACACTGGGTTGGCAAGCTTCTTGTAGAGCAAGCTCGACTTTCAAGTACCAGAAAATCCCAGTAGTCCTATGTATCCAATCAATTGTCACATATGGGGCTGAAACATGGAACCTAACCACATGATTGACTCTCAAACTGTGAACCATGCAACGTGCGCTTGGAAGAATCATGCTCAACCTCTCATGTAGAGATCATAAGACGGCACAGTACATGAAAGAAAAGACAAGAGTATGAAGCATCATAGAAACTAAAATAGCAACGGTCTGGACATGTTGCAAAAATGTCAGGCAACTGCTGGACACCATGTCTCACAACGTGGATCCCCAGAGATCAAGTGCAAGGCTGTGGTTGACAGAGAGTAAGATTGCATTACGATAAATTCAGAAAAAGTACTGGCTCTGTGATGCCTATGATAGAGAGGTCTGGCAAATCTTAGGGAAGCTCTGTCTCCAACGATGGACAAAAACAGTCCGATGATGATAATTTAGATTAAGTGTTTGAATACTCAAGGATCAATCAGTCAAATAAAATGAAGGAAAAGGAGGTGAAAGGAAAGTATGTATGTGAGTAATACAAGTTATAGTATAACCACGTGGGAAAAAATGCATTTGCATCTGATACGAAAATTCAAGCAAAATGTATTTGAATTGTCACACATGTGGGGTTCCGTAGAGATTTGTGAATTGAACAGTTGCATTCCAAGAAGTGATCTGCCACAATATCAGAATTGATGCTGCATTAAAGACATTAACAGCCTTTTGTGGAGAACAATCGTTACTTGTATATCAGAACTCCTCATAGAATAACTACACAGTCTCAATGACTCCCTATGTTCTGTTACTAACTCTCAAATTCATTCTGGGGAATTTAAAAAGTTATTGAAAGAAAGAAATTTCTGACTTATTTCTGATTGCATTATTTGTAAATATTTTTCTTTTTCTCTAATTCAATTCACAAAAGAATTCCATTTTTCGATATCTTTTTCATTAAAGAGTTTTACAGTGGTTACAAGCAGTCTACAAATCTAAGAGTTAACTAAGTTCTCCTGCAAAACTTATGCTGAATCAGTTGGTTCTGTTGAAATAAATAAAAAAAAGTGTTTGTATGTTTTTATGGTGAGCCTTATGTCTGCTTTTAAGAGAGGTAAATCATGTCACCTGAGAAAAGTGCTTTTTATTTTTTTTTTTTTTAAATTGGTTTCAAGACTTCTAACTAAATAGCCATTTTTTGAATCTTGGTGGATGGTCTATTACAAGTGAGATGGAATGAGGCACCTGTCATAATGATCAACAAGCCAGTCCATTGCAAGTTTAGTGAATTCATTCTTTGCTAGTTAACCCTCTCTTGTGACTTTGTGTTAGTATTAAATAATCTCTGTAGATCTTTGCTTCAACTTGAGAAGATGAATCTCAATAGCCTTTATTAATGTATGTTGTAAGAATATATATGCTTATTAGAGACTGTCAATTAAAAGTGTCAACCTCAATTATATCAATTTTTAAGAGGAGCAGGCTATCTATCTTTCTATCTTTATATCTGTTGTACATATATGCTGCATCAATAGAGTTAGATAGTTGAAAATCTGAACATTAACCTCAATGTTTTTTTTTGTTGGAAATTCCCACCCCCAAATTTAGTAACCTACACTCAACAAAAGGAAAAAAAAAAAAGAATTACATTTTTCCAATTTTTTCCAAATTATCCCCCTCTCCTCACATACATGGCACGTTGCCAAAAGACGTTGGTCATTTGGTGGTTTATATTGAGTGATTCACCAGACGTTTATTCTGGAATGTTTATGTTGGAAAAAGTCACTTGATGAAAGTGGAGGGGGGAAGGTCGTTGAATGTTTAGCTTTGACAACCGTGCAAATGTGCAAATCTCTCGGATCGTTTAGACAATTGATTGATCTAAGAAGATCAATAAGGTAAAGCGGACGAGGAGGAAAGGAAATTAAATAAGTAAGCGGGCTGGGAGGGGGGATATTGATAAGTTTGCGCTAGGGAAGGGTGTGAATTTGATGCTTTTGACAATCCGATATTCTTGCACCCTTACAATAATTGCTAAAAGCTGGGGTGAGACTCATCAACCCTTAAACATGCTCACACAAATTATCATAGCAAAGGCAGTGAAACGGGTGTCTTGTGCTCTAATTCTTTGAAGTATTGTGGGTTGAGTTTTGTTCCACTTTTGAAGTATTGGTATCTGTGAGGTGGGTCATTTTTAATTTCACCGTTTTATGTGCATATGTCTAGGAATACAAAGGTTTATATTGTCCAAGCATTTTGTTTAGTATCCAGGGTGAACAGCTGATTGGTTGAAAGTGGAAGAAAGAGGAAATGGGCCTCCAAGAGTTTAAGACTGTGTCAATGATCTTTGGGTTTGAAGTTATGATAGTGGCAACAATGTGTGCATGGCAGAAGGAATTTCTCTTTCATCAATGTCAGCATTTTAGCATCTGTCTTTAGACATAGAAACCCTCTTCAAAATTCTCCAGAGCTCTCTATCATGGGCTTTGCCGAGGCAGTACTTTCAAAACCTGCCTAGTTTGTTTTGCCATCTTATTATTCGTTGGCTACAGTTTCTCTAATGATCTGTGGGAGTCGTGATGTCCAGCAGGTGCCTGACATTCATGCAACATTACCATTTGAGTTTTATTATGGTACTCTGACCTGTTTGTTTTTAATCTACTGTGCTGTCTTGTGATCTCTCCATATAATTTTGTGCAGGATTCTCCCGTGTATGATGCCAGTTTCTCAATTTAGAGGTCAGTCTTTTGGTCGGGGTTCCATGTTTCAAAATTTCTCTCAATATATTAAAAACCCGAAAACCAAAACTGTCAACAATAGTTTATTAGTTTTCAAGTTGGTCTTGCTGACTCTTTATGTATGTATGATGCCTATGGGCTGCACCAATATAGCTAGAGGGCTTAAAATATAAACTTTTACTCTTTATTATGTCTATAAAAACAACAAATCCCTACTAGTAGGTCTTTTGGGGGGAGTTTGCAATGTAAGTTTATACTAAATTGTTTCCTACGGTGTATCCTTCCAGAAAATGTCATATGGGATTCATTGAGAACTTTGGGAGAAAGTGTGTGGTGTTGACATGCAGCTATGATATGGAAGGTGGGAGATAATATATATAATTTTCATGGATTTACCCCAAAATTTAATCAAAGCTTCCATAGCCTATAGCCCTCCCTTCCATAAATTCACTGAGAAATTGTGGAGATATTATATGATATAGAAATATAACAATGATGCAGGTGAGGTAACTCTACGTGAATTCCTACCAAATCTAATCACCTTTTTTCAGCCAATAGCCCAAGTAAATGAAGAAAATCTTCAGATTTGCATTTCTTGGTATAACGTGATGTCAAAAAGGAGAAAATATGTAGACAAAATAGAAGAAACAAAAACAATCTTGTCAATTTAGCACATTTCATGTTTTGGCAGTGTGAAAGGTGTTAACTTAGTATGGTTGTGCTTAAATATTTTGGTCATTTTTGGCTATTTAAAAGAATATAGTCAAACTAGCACAAAAATATCTTTTGAGAAGACAACACTGAAAACAAAAAGATTATTTCCATGTTCTTTCATTTCTACGCAGTTTCTAATTCTGATAATTAACTTTTAACTCTCTTCATCAAACTTTTAAATTGATTTCCTCTGATAATTATTCTAAACTTTTGTCACTGCATAGTCTGGAATCTGTAATACGAAAGCTGACCCTTGTGTAAGTAATGCGCTATCATGTAAGTGTATATAACAAGACATTTGCACAGGCTGCTTTTTTGGCACTTTCCGGTCGAAGTGTTGATTCTTGATAATCTGAGTGGACTTCCATGTGACTGCTGGCATCATGACGATACTCAACCTAAAAGCATTCGCTCCGGAGGGAAAGAAAAGAGAAAATATTTCTCTTATTTTACTGCTTTTTATCCTCTTGCTTTGTAAGGGGATATTTTTACCTATTTCTCACTAAGACACACCATGTATTCTCAGTGTTTTTTCCTTTCCTCATACCTTACTTTTTCTCCACTCAATAACCCTGACATCGTAGTCTTCTGAGTTCTTTATTTCTTTTCTCCCTACCTGGAATTGACAACAAAATGTACAAATCACACAGCAACTCTAGAACCTTCTTGCGATATTAGATTTCTTGATCCTTTTCGCCTTACATAGATTGCTTCTATCTCTTTTTTCAAATAAGCTACTTAATTAAATGGGATTTTTGTATCACGTTAACCTCTGTCCAACTTGGTTGGCAGAGGTAAATATTAGTTTACGTTTATCTGCTTTTTTGTCAACACAATATCTCCAAAAGTTCCCAATGAATATCAATGACTTGTAGAAGTGTTGGCCATGGACCAAGGAATTATTTATTGAATTGGGTGGCAGATCCAAGAATGTTTTTATAGTTTTGTTAAGATTGCATGATTCCAGATGTAATAACTCAGTAAAGATATCATCCTTACTAAGTGTAGTGCCGTAACAGCAGTGATATCATCATGATGCAAGTATAGTGTGGTCGTGTGATAACAGAAAAGTCACAACAATGGATGTCAGCATGATATCAATATCCTCATCATGGATGACATAACAACAAAATGCATTTGATGATTCCTGGTAATGCAGTATGATTGCACAGTTCTGTATGATTGTCCAACAACAATTATTGAATTGTTAGCACTTGTTAACCTCTTTTCGGTGAAAACAATCAATACTACAACAAGATGGACAAACTTCTTGACAGAATATTGATAAGTAATGATTACAAACTTTTGTCACAGCATAACCTAGGATCTGTAGTCCGATTGTTCAGTTTTCAATGACAATGGCATTCGCACAGGTAAACGCTTTCTAGTTTTTCTGTTTTATTTTATTTTCTTTTTTTTCAATATTTCCACCATTATGCACCAAACCTTGGCTAATATAGTTTGGCATAAAAAGTGTTCTCTCTGTTGCATTGTTTGCAGCCAAGAATTGGAATCAAAATGAACCTTATTTTCTCACTTTCATTCATTTGCATGCAGAGCATTCTAAATTCTTTCAAGGATTCATTTTTTTGTGTGTGTGCATGCGGATAGATATGCATACATGTATGTGTGTATCTCTAAATTCTGTGTTCATTGTTTAAAAACTTTTTCCTGTGATTCACTGACTTTCTGAATGAATACAATCCCGGCAGATTTTCATTCATTTATCAAAAACAGACATTTTCTTTCCTTGCAAATTGAAAAAAATCTTTGCAATAATTATAAACCTTTATTTAGATGAATATTCTTTCTCAAAGCATCAAAGATGAAAGAAATTCATTGCATGTTTTTTTATTCTTTCAAATCGTGAATTTTGCATTGTTTACGTACAGATGCATGTTAGAGGCTACTTTGCAAGTACTATCATATATATCTAAGCGGAAGTGCTAATCTATAAGAAATGATTTGGTAATTTCTGATGGACATCATGCTAGTACAAATATAAACACTGAAAGATTATAGGGCTTTCTTTCTTTGTTTACTGAAGGATTAATCAAATAGAGAAAAATATAGTTGATTGGAATGAATAGAAAAGACAAAAAAAAATGATTCAATGTACCATTTTAACATTCTTTTCTCTGCAAGATCTCACCATGATCTTTTCATCCCTCTTTCTCTTCTGATCCATCTCTTTTCTTTTCTTCCTTTCCCTCTCTTTCACTTGCTTTCTTCTTCTTTTCCTCTTTCATTTTTCCTCTCCTCTGAAAATGGATGAGATATTTTGACGCGGCACCCCATGCCAGTTTTTACAAAAAAAGATAGGCGCAAACTAACTTTTGATTGATGCAATTTGATGCCATCTTCTTCGTGCTGCAATTGCATCAAAATATGTTTATCTTCTCTCGTTCACTCGGACAGCTGCAACTTGTAATACGATCAGTGAAAAAAGAAAACAATCTCAGATATTTTTACTTGGACAGATTTGTCTTCGTTACTCAAGAGGAATTCAGATGCAGCTGTGTTTAACTTGGTCCAGTCTCCTATTTTCTAGTCGATACCAGTCTTTAATTAAAGGAAAAAAAAAGAAAACAACTTTGATGCAACAGAAACTGTCGAAATAGTTGGACAACTGTAGCCATCAAAAGAGACGAAGGGTTCTATCCATTTTCATTTCTTTTTTTTATGTTTGTGCATTCCAGCGCTCCTGGACGTGCTATTTTTTGAGTCTGTAGATAAAATGGTATCAGTTCTCAAATAGAGTCTTTCTAAAAATGTTTATTATGATTTTTGGTAAAAAGCTTCTATGACCTTTTTTAGCTTTATTTTTAGAGCTTTATCAGTAACATCTAGATTCTCCAGAATCTAGATGTTTATTTACTCTGTTTTAGATGTAATCCTGTGGAAAATGCCAGTGATGTCAAAAATAGAATTTAATCTGACCATACTTATTCCTTGATGGAATATTTTTTTTTCATGACTTTAAATTTTATTGCTAAGGTTATTCAATAATTGTGATTGTGAGTTCTAGTGAATACTATTTTCAATGGTATTAACAAATACAAAAATTGAAGCAGTGCTGAAATCATTTCAAAATATGTGTACTTCACATGAATGAATCACCGTAACCAGCATGTGTACTACAATTGAATATCTGAAGAAAATAAATCTATCGTCCGAAGAATACCTGCTCAAAATTTAGGCATTGTTGGTTCTGAATGACCATAGAGATCCACAAAAGTACTTTGTTTGGAAAAACAAAAAATAACATTTCTAGATGTTACCTACTGGTATACTCGAGCAAATTTTCAAGGTTGGAGCCCAAAAAATGTGACGTGGAGCTCTCGGAAAAGAACCTGTAGCCAACTTGGCTGGTTGAGCAATTGGTCCATTTGTAAGGCTTCAGGGATTTGATTATTTCAACCGCCGATCTATCTAATGATCTGTGTGACTCTTTCCATTTCTCTGTTCATAACAATAGACTCTTCCAATTAAAAGTTATAATTTTTCTAATCAAAATATCTCAT
>OY735218.1:57648397-57728397 GCA_963457665.1 Thysanoteuthis rhombus | reverse complement strand
TTGTACATATTGAAGGAAAGCATGGAAGTGTGTGCTGCAGAGCAATTCTTAGCAAGCTAGTCTCACAAGTGTAAGTTTAATCCTCATTTGGTGCTCAGATATTGTGGCCCTGTGCCAAACAAAATGGAACTTAGTATCATATAAATCAATTCAAAGTCTGATTCTGTATGTGACGTCTAATTAGCTGACATGATGCATACAAGCTAAATATCTTTGATTAAAATTTGCTGAATATGAGAATGTGTAAAAAAAAAATGGGTGATTTGCAAATCCATTATAATGATAGTTTGGAGTCTGCTTTCAAGTTTTTCCCCCTAAAATAAATGAATTCTCCTGTGAGAATATTCTATAATTAGCTTTTTATAGTTATTTATTTGTAAATGCATGAAGGAAAATACAGTCAGGCCTTTAAGTTTGATGTTCATTCAGGTTACATCAGATTGCACTATTTTTTTCTCAATGGGTGACCTAACAGGACACAATGTTCTCTAGCATCTACTACAAGGAACAATATTGTGAGATTCACTGCTCAATTCATCTTCCATACTTATTTAAAGAAACTTTTTGTTTATATCAAAGTGATATTTGGAAACAGATGACCAAAATTGATCTTATTTTCTACAGAGAACCTGGAAAAATAACTTTAAAAAAAAAAATAATTTTTACTTACTGCTCTGCTCTGGCCGAATAAAAAAGTTCCAGTTAATATCAGCAGACAATATAGACATTTTTATCTCTTTCTCGAATTTATTCATGGACACTCATACATGTGTCTCGATTCATCTCCAAGCTCCAAAATAGGTACAGTCATATTTACTGATTTATAACTCTGTGTATGGTCATTACTCCAGGCCTCACACACTGTTACTTATCTGTCTACATCTGTTGGGGCATAAATACTTATGTTTTATATGCACATAAGTAATTACATATAAAAAAAATGGTATATGCTTGTATTAGGTTGGAACATAAGTAATTGCATTTTTTATTATCTTAAATTTTGATGCTTATTTTGGAATAAACCATTACTTGACGATGTAATTTACCATTTTAAAGTATGAATTTCACTCTATTTAAGCTGAATGTTTTCTCTTCACTGTTTCTGGTATTGAGGCTGCCAAATCAAAGATGGGGAAAAAAAAACCAAGTTCAAGCAATTTTGTTGTAGAGTTCAAAATAGTATGTAAAGCAGCAGAAACTGCTCGCATTATCCACCAAGTATTTTGTCCATCTGTGATTGACAACATCTGATTGAGGACAGTTACTTAGATGGAAACAACTCAAAAGTTTGTAGAAGTAAATAGTGACCATTCAACAGTTATTGAACATTTACACAAAATTAGTAAAACAAAAGAAGCTTGACATGTCGTGCAAATAACCTTGAATAGAAAGAAAAGAAAAAAAAACAATCTAGCTTGCAGGTTGTGTGAAAGACTCTGCCGAGATGAACAGATAAACAAACTAGCCTATGAGACTAAGTCACCTCAGCGAACCTCTATGACTGGTTACTACTTTTTCAAGTGTTTCTACCAGTTCCTACAAGGGGATGTCTCCAATGACCAGGCAGCAACAGTTCCAAAAAATTCATTGGTTCCAGGCCCCCAGAATTCTATGCTTCTTGAATAAATGGATGTTTCTCGTTGGTAAATATATGTAGATTCTGAAGTTTCTTATTTCCATTTATAACTTTTATTCTAAGCTGAGATATACTACTTTAAAATTGGTGCAAAAATAATTGCAGCTTTTCACCAACAATATATAGCCAGATGTTGATGTATCTTATGAAATGAATTCATAACTGTGTCATCCAATACTGTTCCTCAAGTCATCTTATATTATGCCAGCCAGGATTTTTGCACATGATCTGTAGGGATCTACTTTGTGAGTCGTGGTGTCCAGTGGTTGTCCGACATTCATGAAACATTGCAAGCTCATCACCATTTGATTTTTGTTATATGTTTGACTCCAGTATTTCCTCTCATGTCGTGATCTCTCCATGTGATGTTGAGTATTATTCTCTCTTGTCTGCATTGCATAGTTCTCAGCTTGAGGGTCAATCTTTCAGTTAAGTTCAATGTTTCAGCTCCTTAGTCGACTACTGATAGAATGCATTGGTGATATACCTTCTGTTTTTGGGTTAATGGAATCTTCTTATTCTCAAAGGTTGAGCTGGATCAACCAAAAAGTTTCTTAGAATGATTCTTCACTTGATTTCTTCTTTTGAGGATTTCATGGAGATTTGTTGTCCTTGGTAGATGTAGCATTCTACTTTCTCCAGCTCTACATTTTCTATTCTGGTTGTTACGTCTATGTATTTGTTGTACGTGATATTTGTTTTACTGAAGGGTTTTTTTTTTTTTGCTTTCTCCATTCAGCATTCTTTGAAGATCATGAAAAAAAAAGATGATGTGATCAGCAAATCTTTGGTTACTTGGGTATTCTTCATCTATTTCGATTCCTTTGTTTTTCAAATTTTTTGTTCTGGAAGATCATCTCAAGGCAGGCTGTGGCAGTATATAATAATTTAGTCAACCTTTACAAAATTCAAATCACATGACTATCGTCTTTTAGCACCAGGCCATGTTAGGATTAAAAAATTGGAAAATGGAGTGATCAGTTAATAAGACACTGCTCACATATTTTGTTGGGCTGTGATCACTAAAAAAGTCTGTGTCATGTATGTTTTTTGTAAATTCAAACTAAGGGGTTGATAAACTAACATTGAACAAAGAAAAAGTTTTTTTCTAGATATAAGGTGTAAATATCAAAATCATCAGACCTATGGCTCCATTGATACGGTTTGTATGCATGATACATTAGTTTCTTCTGTTGACAGTGTTGGTGTACAGTTTTTGATTATACAGTAAAGCTTAGTCTCACAAGCCATTGCCAATGTGTTCAATACTTACAGTGTCTCATGTGCTCTGTGCCAAACTTGTTAACTATCACTTTATTGCAGGTACCCTTGCATTTTAGTCCCTTTGGAATCTTTTTTTGAAAAAGAAAAAGAAAAATTAAAGCATTAAATATTCTCATTCCCAAAATTAAATATGCATGTATAAGATGTGTCCATAAAGATACCAAATGTTCAAAACAGCGCACAAATTAGATGTTTCAGAGCACTCATCACAGAAATATTATGTAGCAGTGACCTTGATCTTTCATATGAAAAGAGAATTGGATCCAGTTATATTTGTTGGTTTATGAGCTACATGTGCCTCATTGAACATATGCCCAGTGCACTTGGCTCTCTTTTTCGACCAGTTGAAAAATAAAGTATTTAGGAGAACAATGTGTTGGTGTGAAATCATTTTTTAAATGAGGGAACTGTTTTTTAGAGACAACTAATTTAGAGAGACCATATGACAGCACAATATATCCCAGAGAAAATAGGAGTCTGAAACATCATAGAATTCGTTAGAAAACTCAAATGGCAGAAAACTGATGGACATCACAACTCAGAACAGGGATTCCCAGAGATTACATGTGCAACCGAAGCCAGCCAAGTACAAGATGGAGAGACAAACTAGATGGACGTTAAGAGATTGATGATGATGAATTTTGTAACTGAAGTGTATCCCAAAAAATGTTTCCTAATGATTCATTTATATTTATTTATCCACATAATATCTCTCATTCGTGGGCCGTCAGCTATGGAAGAAGTGATCAAATTTGTGATTGATTTTCTTTCAGTTACCTCCCCTGTGCCTCAACTATATATGTCCTCACTATATCTACAAAACTTTTGGGCATGGATCCAGGAATTATTTTTTGATTGAGAGATATTTCAGAATATTTTTTTTTATACGTTTATGTATTCACTCATGTCTATCCATGCAATATCTCCAGATGTTCTTGACGAAATTTTGTGAAGGAATGTGCACTTTCTGAGTGCTGTCTAGTTTCAAATGTCTTTGTCTGGTCATAAATACTCCTATTTCACTTCAAAGCAATTCTCAGTAATTTATTTCTACAGAATTAAGACCCCATCAATCCTAAAAAGAAGTGTATACAACCATTGTATCCTCCTGATAGTCACCTATGGAGCCAAACCTAACCAAGAGACAGACCTGCTAACTGAGAACCATGCAACATGCACATGAAAGAATCATGATTGACCTTACATGGAGAAATCAAAAGATAGCACTGTACATTAGGGAAAAGACGGGAGTCCAAAACATCATAGAATCTACCAGAAAACTCAAATGGCAATGGGTTGGTCATGCTGCAAGAATGGCAGACCACCGATGGACATCACAACTTTCAACCTGGATCTCCAAAGTTCACATGCGCAAACAAAGCTGGCAGAATACTAGATAAATTCAGAAAGTACTTGTTCCACAATGCCTATGATAGAGAGGTGTGATGAATCCTGGGGAAGGTCTATGTCCAATGATGAATAATAAATCATAATGAGGACTGACTGTCCATTTTGTGTGTTGTTATTGGTTTTGAAAGTGACCTATGTGTATATTCTATAATGAACACTTTATTACCAACAGGAGCTCCTCATAGTTCCTGAAGTGGGGAGGTGGGGACAAACAAGAAAAAACATATAAAATAGGATCCAATTTCATTTTATCTTTGTTTAGATTGTTATTTTGTAAATCATTAATTCTTCAATACTGTTTACCTACATCTTAATTGTTGTTCTCTTTTATTGCAATTAAACTCAGGCAGGTTTCAGCTCAGCAGTGAGTGAATGAATTTACATCATGGACTAGAATAAAAAGTAACTTCTGGGTGAGAACTGAAGTCACAAGTCTCTAAATTTAACTGCGATAAAAAAATTACCACAATTAAGATGAGGTAAATGGTAGCCAAAAAATTAATAATGTAACCCCCCCCCAACTCCTCTTTTACGTGTCTCTCTTCTGTTTGACCTAAAAACGTTAAATTGATTTGAATTTCTGACAAAAATAGATCATTTTTAGAGATTTGCTGATTGGTATAAAAATAGTGAGTTTCCTTCAGCATGGCGAATGGAATTAGCTGGAATTTGAACTTCGCTTGCGTTCATTATGCATCAATGTTCTTGGGAAAGGCATGAATCCATCTCTCCTCCTCCAGTCATGGATAAAATAGCACAGTTCAGGAAAGTTCAACATGTTTTCAAAAAGTGTGGTTAACAGGGCTGTGGTGAAGCTTTGACAGACCTAGCATGCTAGAAGTGAATTTTAAAAAATTTGCGCTTTTTATTTCATTTATTTCTTTGCCAAAGAAATCCTGCCAGAGATTTTGCTTGTGATGGGGGGGATTAAGATGAGAGATAAGAGGACAAACTGTGGGTTATTGGGTGGGGAAGGCTTGAAGGTAGCTGTTGTTGTATATCTTTCTCTTTTTTTTCCTCTTTCTTGTAGCTTTTAAAAATCATTATGGGTCAGGACCCATACTTTGAGGACCTTGCTAGTGGGTTTGCATTTCATCATCAGTCTCTTAATGTCTGGCATTGGACATAGACCTTCCCCATGATTTGCTATACTTCTCTATCATGGGTGTTGTGGAGCCAGTCCTTTTTGAATTTGCCTAGTTTGTCTCTTCATCTTGTATCTTGCCAGCCTTGGTTGCACATGTGATCTATGGGGATCCATGTTGTCAGTCCTGATAACCATTAGTTGTCTACCATTCTTGCAACAGGGCCAGCCCATTGCCATTTGAGTTTTCTAATGGATTCTATGTCTCAGACTCCTGTCTTTTCCTGGTTATATTGTGCTGTCCAATAGTCTCTCCATGTGAAGTTGAGCATAATTCTCTCATGGTTCTCAGTTTGAGGGTCTGTGTCTAGGTTAGGTTCTATGTTTCAGTTCCATAAGTGATTATCGGGAAGATGCATTGATTGTACACCTTTTTTACTCTCTTTAATTAGAGTTTAAGAAAGTTCCACTAACTCTATGATATGAACAGGCAAACTTACTTCTAAATACAATATAATTGATTCTTATGCATTGATTGTTCAGGTAAAATAACCATGCGATACTTTCATGGATGAATGACTTTTTTTATTTCAAAAACTCATTTTGGAACTTATTTTAGAGTTTATGCCCAATAATAGCAGTGTTACATCTGGAATTGGTCTTTCTATTTCTACATTTAATATGATTGATTATATTTAGAAATGATTCAATAAAATGAACTGTTTCTGTAGCAAGTTGTCTTCCTTTAATGAATTTATTCAAATTGAGTCAAAGAAATTGAACAGATTTGAAATTTTCTACTTTTGACTTAATTTAGAATTCAATTATTTGAGCAAGTGAAATGGCAGGATTGAAAGAAGTTCATTGTAATTATTTCCTTTCTGAGAAAAAATAAAAAAAGCCCCTTCAATTCTTCAAAAGTGCAAATTTTCATTGAAGAAAATTTAGAACACTTTCCAGTCTGATTCCACATTTGCTATTGCCTATATTGATAGTTTCCTCTTTTAAAAATTGAACAAATTTTATTCCTATACAATATGCACCTCAGTTATTGACTGGAAGAAAGGACCATCTCTCCCGTATCGTACAAACTTACTTTTCAGAATTTGTAGCATTTAAATTCATCTTTTTACCCATATTGACTGAAAATAAGATTCTATATAATTTACATAATGTTTTGAGAAAAAGCAGCAGTGAATCAGACTAAAAGGTGCTTAATATTGATGTGAATAGAATATTTTAAACATTTCCAGTATTTGGTTAGTGATTTAAACTCTGTGTTACATGTTAGTTATATGTGTGATCCAAGCCAACTTATTTTCAGTCATGCCATTCCAGATTTGGCTAGGAATAAAGCGTAACATTTTGTTCTCTTGCATAATACCACCATTATTACGTGAATCACTTCACAGAGCAATCTTTAGGGGGCTGTCTTGCATACTCCCCTCCCCTGAAAGATAGATGTAATGTAAAGTATCAATTGGTAATTTTATAGAAATCTTGTTTATATTATATATGTATCACATATCTTTATGTGGTAGACAATGTGATATGTATGTAAAATTTGATTGGGCTGCACCTATCTATTGTTTATTTTTATATTATCATGCTGACCTAGACCCTTGCTTTTCATCATATATATATATATATATATATATATATATATATAATTCTCCAAAGGGTCAAAAGTGAAGCTATTCTTTTTTACTCAAATATTTAACCCTGTATACACAGGTACGTCAGTTTACAATAGTTTAATGTAGCCAAAGATTTTTGCAAAGACCAATATTTAGTTTGGCAATATGATCAGTCAGTATTTCTTACAAAAAAACCATAGAAGTGGAGAAATTAACAAAATTCTATCTTGTTCCAGAGAGAGAACTGGGAAATTTGTCTGAGTTTGATTTTCTTGTGTAAAAGTCTTTCTTTCTTCACTCTATATTGAAATTACTAATCTGTGAATGAACAGAATTTAAACTATACCTTAATATTGAATATTAATTTCCCTGTACAATGAAGATGTTGAAATGAAAATTGCTTGCTTTTTTTTTTTTTTTTTTTTTTTTTTTTTTTTTTTCATTTAGATATCGTCTCTGAAATGAAAGTTTTTTTTTTTTTACTTTTTCAGATCTTGGGCCTTGTAAATGAAGACATATTGGAAGATTGCCGAAGACAGTCCTTGGAATTTGAGCAAAATGCTTTGAAAGCCTTGGATGTATTTGAACCGTCGGATGCAAAGACTGCCTTGACAAATATCTTGTTTGCTGTCACTAAATAAAAAAAATAATCACATCAAGTGTGTTTTTGTATTATGACCTTTATCCAGGTAAATGTTTGAAGAAACTGAGATTATGAGATTTTTATGGAAAGGAGAATAAGAAAAAAAAACATTTTCCAAACATAAAATTTTCAAAAAAGTGATATTCATTAGATGAACTATAGTAAATCCTTAATAATCTTTTTGTACTTTTTACCTTCATTTTTAATGTTGGCATCCATCGTTGAAGATAACTAGGTCTGGGGAGGGTCTATCATGGGTGTTGCAGAGCCAATACTTTCTGAACTTGTCTATTTCATTGAAACATAATTTGCCGGCCACAGTTTTGCATATGATCTTTGGGGATCTTGCAACATGACCAGCCCATTGCCTTTTGAGTTTTTTGATAGGAGTCAGAGATACTATAGAATCTATTTTGTTTTCTATTACAGCATTCTGTTTTGTGATTTCTCTAGTGATGTTAGGTGTAATTTCTCTCATGCACTTTGCATGGCAACTCAACTCTGGAAAGAAAGCAATTATTAGGATGAAGGAGAAAAAAGGAGCAAAGAAAGCAATGATGAGGAAGAAAGGGAAAAAAAATAAGAAAAGAATTAATGGTTTACAATGCTTCAATCGATAAGATGAGTAAAATTAGATTGAACTGAGCTACCTGTTAATAGCAAACACAGTGCAGAAGAGATCAGAGAGGTGAGTGAGTTTAAGGGTTTGAATTGGACTGGCACTTACCACTGAGTTTCAGAGGTTAGAATGATTGAGCATTAAATTTGATTCCAACCTAGAGCTTATTCTTTTCAGATCTGTTCTGTTATTTCATTTACATTCACTGGGTTCCCATTAAGCAGTGAATTTAGATGAGATACAAAGCAACAATTAAGATGAAAATAGACAATAGAAAAAATAGATAAATATGAACATCACTTTTATTTACCTTCTTAATTGCTTAAATAAGCAACTTCAAAATAATTCTGATTTTTGAATGAAAATTGAATGACTTGATAATTATAATAGTGCTTTGTGCATAAGCAATAAACATGGTGTCAATAATCAAACTGAAGGGTGGGCTTAAAAACAGTGAGATTTGACTGCTGCTAGACAAGAAGTTTTCATAGCAGAGTGGTTATAGCAGCTGAGCTTCCCTCTAGTGTGAGGGACATTTATTTGGATCTCTATTTTCCATCTGCACTGTTCAGTTGCTGCTGTAGAAGTAACAGTCAGAATTGAAGTTGTTCCTATAACAACTTGAAAATTAAGATGAAGGTAAATAGTTGTCGACATATATTTGGCGGGTTACGATACTTCATGTACTCATAAAAGTATACAAGTCTAGTTAGTCACTTAAAAGAGAGCCTTGTTTGGGGTGATCAATTAAAAGATTAGAAAAAGAAGTGATCAATGGATAAATTACTTCTCTTATCACTTATTGGGTTGTGATCACTAAAAAAAATCTGAATTCTCAAAAAACATGTGAATGCTGCTGGACACAAAATAAGGGATCAATTTGGCATAAACTTACATTGCAAATTGACCAAAATTGAACGAACCGATTTTGATAGTTTTGGTTGACAGTTTCTCTTGAATATCACTCGTAGTAAAATTCTCCTGATTTATCTTCCATCTGGAAACAAAAGATAAAGGAAAATAATAATCAAAAATTCAATAATGGTTGATGATGCGTCATGTAATAAAAAATATATCCGTATAATATTACTATTGCAATCAGTATGAGAGAAAGCAGTAACAAATATGGTGCCTGAAGAACGGGGGAGGGAGATTAATGGTTAGATTTGATCTTTTGCCAGCAATAAGAACTCTAGTAGCTCAGTCAGTAGAGTAGTGCTCTGGTCTTGCTTGGAGTTGTTCATTATTTCTGTGCTACACGGTTTCCTAACTGCCATAAATTGACTATTTGAGTGATCTGTGAAGAGCAACCAAAAATATTCAAGATGAAAAAATACTTCTCTAAAATATCAATAATGGATGGATATCGCTGATAGGAAAACTAAGGCAGTGCTGGGCCTGTTCCAAAAGTGCATGCTTGGAAGGGGAAAGACTTTATGGCCCGTGGAGCAGCCTACCATAATTGTCTTGTAAAATAATTTTCTCTCCTTCTTTTCAGTGTTACTAATTTAGATATAAAAGGAGTAAATTCAGGTAAAATCAAAATATTTATTGGATTTCTTGAATTACTAAAAAAAAATTCACATTTCACATGACACTGCCTTTTATATATATTTTGCTAAAATGTCAACTTTATATTCTGGCTATTTGCCAAGAAATTGCGATACACACACTCTTACAGTTCTTCAATTGTAGTTTCATGTTGGTAAGATTAAAATAAGAGTTGTCCACATTTGGAGGAAAATCAATTTTCTCTTATTTCTCATAAACAAAAATAAAATGTCAACAAAAATTTTAAGAGTCTAGAATCAATACCGCATTCTACTGTGTATTGTATTCTACTCTTGGATTAAGGTATCTGGAATATTTATGTGTGAAAAAAATAATGTATATAAATTGTATGTACAAGACCGCATCATAACACAAATATTTAAACAATATCATTTGCGATGGTGTAATAAATATCAAAATCATTGATATTTATTACATTACCACAAATGTTCAAGTCCCTAGATATTGTTTAAATAGGTGTTTTATGATGTGTGCTTGAATATATCCTTTTTTTTTTCCCCACACTGGAATAAATGTTTCAGATACTTTAATCTGAGGAGAAATCAACTAAAAAGGAGTGAGACAATGTAATACAAGCTCACCCAAACTTTATACAGCCTGCCTTGAAATGATCTAAAACCTACAATGGGAACACAAAAGAATCAGGATGGATGGCAAATACCTAAGTAACCTCAGATTTGCTTAGAACCTTCACAATCTCCCAATCAGATTTATTGACCACATCATTCTCTTCGCAAAGAACTTTCACAATCTCGAAATAATGTTGAATGAAGTAAATGAAGCTAGCAAGAAAGTTGGTCTCCACATGAACTTAAGCAAATCAAATGTCATGTACAACGAATATGTTGTGAAAAAAACAAATGATCGAAATTGAAAATGCAGAGCTGGAGAAGGGAGACCACTACATCTAACTAAGACTGCGAGTCTCCATGAAGTCATCAAAAGAAGAAATAAAACGAAGAATCACACTAAGTTAGCAGGCTTTCAGTAGAGCTTTCACCTATAGAGCTGAGACATGGAACCTAACCGAGAGACTGACCTGTAAACTGAGAACCATGCTAAGTGCACATGGGGGGATCATAAAACAGCTCAGCATATTAGAAAAAAGACAGGTATTCAAATCATAGAAACTGTTAGAAAACTAAAATGGTAAAGGTCTGGACATGTTGCAAGAATGGCAGACAACCTCTGGACATCACGACTCACAACGTGGATCCCCAAATATCATATCCAAAGTTGTGACAGGTAGAGAGTAAGATGATGTTACAAGCTGATAAGTTCAGAAAGTGCTGGAGCTGCAATGCCCATAAGAGAGGTCTAGCAAATCTTGGGGAAGGTCTATATCTGATGGATGCTAAAAAGCTGATGATGAATGAATATCATAATCCTATTAAAATCATTTACATCTGTTGATAGCGCTACACATTCCAGTAACCTATTCCACTAAAAACGTATTTATAATCAATTGGGCTGGCCATGTTGCAAGAATGGCTGACAATCGATGGACATCACGACTCACAGCATGGATTCCCCGAGACCACATGCGCAACCGAGGCCGGCAAAATGTTAGATGGAGAGACGAGCTAGACATGTTCAGGAAGTACTGGCTCCGTGACGCCCATGATAGAGAAGTGTGGCAAATCCTGGGGAAGATCTATGTCCAACGACGGACGCTAAAAGACTGATGATGATCATGATAATTTCTAACTACTATTTTGTTTTTGACTGAATGTATTGTCTTTAATTTCAAAAAGTCGTTAATGTACCAACTTTTGAAGAAAGCTGTAGAATGAATCAGTGGAAAGATTGTGTTAACAAGATGTGATGAAGAAATTGGATAGCCTGAAACAAAAGTTGGCATACTATTTTCTTTCATTTTAATCTACAATGATTAAACAGTGCACAATGAACAATATGGACTCAGTGTGGGGATCCTGCTTAAATGTAACAGCTGCTCTATCATTTGAGCTATGAGAACTTGACAGCTTGGCAGAGGATCAAATCTAACCTTTTGAACCTACCATCCCTCCCAATCTTCCTCTGAAAATATAGATGTAGATGATGTGAAATAGTAGTAAAAAAATCATTAATGGGTTACACTACTTCATGTAGTAAAAATAAAATGAAAAGATAAGGTGAATATGTTATCAAACTTTATTTAGAAGCACATTTTGAGGCTTACAGCTGTCAGTGAGTTGCAAGATGCTTATGCATCTCACTAAATATTGAATGTAAGTTGTATCATCTGCCGAGTTGGCACTTATAGACTTGCTTATTTGTTTCAGATGCTGAGGCCTTTCTCAGGATTGTATTTGATGAGAACAATTGTTTTTATTTCAAGAAAGATGCATGTTTTTTTTTAACTATATTTTTAGTTGCTTGAGTTGAATACAAAGAAGCTTTTACTCCTTTCCTATAGAACCTCGAAAGATGGCCAATTTTACTGGTCAACAAAAGTGAACTTTTTAGATGTGTCCATACATCTCTACAAGATGCCTCTCGGTCGGTTGGTCTAATTCATGTTGACCGATAGAAATAGAAAGGTATGATGCTATTGAAAAGTGTGACCTCATTAAAAGGTTTAGCATCTATTTCAATCACTTATTTTTTACCACCTGCTCATTATAGCATAATGCAACATGTAAAGTCCGCAAAAATGCCAAAAATGGCCGTTTATGATTTTTATCAAAAAACATACACGTAAAATATTTTCATATTGCATTATTTTACAAGTATGAGAATCCATTGACTCAAAGAAAGATTACTTGCTCTTTTTCTTCCTGATGCTACTACCACAGATGGTGGATGCATCATTGAACTTAAGGTTCTTGTTTTTTCTCATCAAAGTCACGGTAGAAATTTTATGTCTCCATTTTTCATTATGGACACATTCTGTTTCCAGTTCCACTGTACGTAGGGTAATATAGGCAGAGATTAAATGCAAACAAGATTTATATCAGTCAAAATTTCCCAATACAGAAAGTCAAAATTACTAAGAATAAGATATACAAATAAGTCAGTATGCAAAAATAAGCTTGAAACATTGATCTTTGGACCCTCTATATTCTATAAAGGCTACATGCTGTTTTATTCCATGAAACCTAAACGTGATACAAGAAAAGGGATTGACCAATTGACCAGTGGTTACTAATTTTATACTAGCATATCTTGCATCTTATTTCTGTTGCTTTTTATCACAAGTTTCAGTCCATTATTCAATGAACACCAGTAAGTCGTACATATTGGAAATAGATAAAAAGCAACAGAGAAAAACAAGGAAGAAATGCTAGTCGATAATTGTTAATGCTTCATTTAATAAATTTAAGTATTTCTACTAATGTATATAAATGAAGATAGCGGTGCATCAGAAAGAGGATGAAAGCTATAAAGTTATAAGATTTGAGCTTCTGTAACTGGTGGTCTTTGATGGCAGTAAGGCAGGCTTATTGATTTAGATTAATCTTTCCTGCACTACAAAGACTTACTAATTAATCAACACTAGAAGAAAGGAGGACTTGAGGAGACATGATACAAACATTTGAAATAATAAAAAGCATCGACAACATCCGAGCCAAAGAATTCTTAACAATGACTCGAAGAAGGAAAAAAAAAAAAGAAAAAAAATACATATATATATATTTATGAAGATCATTGCAGAAAAATTTCAAGAAGAGATACAAGCACAAGTATGTCCAGGATCTTTTCACTAATTATATATCTTAGCTTATCTAAAAGAAAAAAGAATGACTGCTTGAGAGTTGCAATAAAAAGCAACTTAATTGACCTTGCTAAATCTAATAAATTCATGTAACATTACCACATGAAGACATTTTTACCATAAACTTGCAAGAAAGTCAACTCAAATATTAAGCAATACATTTTTGGGGTGAGATTTCATGTAACTTGGCTCCTTAGATTTGTCAGTATTTTTTATGAGTTTAGAAAATAGTTCATAGATTCAAAATTGATACAAGCTGTAGGGTCATAACTCCATTCTGCCTTCTATTCCAACTGAAGATGATTATTTCATCTTTTGTACTGTCTATACAATGTGTACAGTTGAACAAACTGCTACACCAAGTGTCACTTAACCAGCTTACAACATATTTCACGACAGATTCTCCCTATGTAACATTTCATACAACTCAGTGTCTGATTACACTGAAGGTAGAACTATTGGGTTCATCTCTTTAGTGTTTCCCAAAAGTTGATTGTATTTGTTTGAGGACAACCGTTTAAATTTCAATCTTCACAGCACAAGAAACTGACAGATTTGGTTGGGGATCCCTAACTAAACCTACATTGCGATAAAAAAAACAAGAAATGGTTGAGAATTGGATAAGAGGTGCATAAAAATGTTTTATACGATTTTAGGCTCTATTTCCTTGCCTGAATCTTATCAAATCCTATTTTGCTTTTTTTACGTATAACATCCATTGGATTTTGCTCTGTTAGCATAAATATTTTATAATTTCTAGATTTGTGTATAAGCCACGCATTGACTTGAAACAGACATCTTTTTCTGATAGCAATGAATAGGCCTCTCCCAATACCTAAGCCTGGCTTTGTTTCACATGCTTGCTTATTAATAATGCAAATACATAATCTGGCTCAGTTGGTTCGAAAGCTGCCTAAATTACAATAAGGAAATGGTGATTCTATACGTCTGTTTGTTTTACTTGTTGCAGTAAACCAAACAGTAAAGAGTTCACTCCCCTAAATTTAGTGAGGATTGTTCTTTGTAGATAATTTCAGGCACACACAAACCTTTTTTTTTTAATTGATTGATTGATATCGTCAAACTTCAGCCCATGTTGGTGTTGACTTTGTCTCACCTTACTGTTACAACATCAATTCATCAATTTAGAAAAAAAAAAATCGAGCAAAACATGTTTGCATGTGCACCTGCAATTTTGGAGTGGCCAACAGATCAAGTGAAATGACCAATGAAAGAGTGCCCCCCCCCTGGGGTGTTAATCATTTTTTAGTGGTTAAGAAACCCAGCATGGAATTCACACCCTTATTAGATTTGTTACAATAGGTACCATACATCAAAAATAGTGGGTTTTCACCCAGCCAGTCAGAAGTAATCTCAGAAGACACCGTGCTGGTGAGAATGGGACAAAGTGGAGGCAAGCAAATGATCATCAGTCAAACAGAGGGAAAGAATGGAGATAATTTAGCCATGCCATTTGACAAAACTATACAGGGTGTTTGTAAAAAAAAAAACAAAAAAAAAAAACAAACATTCAAAAAGGGAAATGACTCATTTAAAGAAACACCAACTATGTCCCTTAAATTTACAGTCTGCTGTAAATCAGGTAAGTATATCAGCCAATCAGTTGACTGTATTTAGTAAGTAAGCTGTTCCTGCGTCCTCAGAAGCAATGATGCGGATGAAAATGCAACATTATGAAAATGATACAGAATATTCATTTTATGTGACTTGAGGCAGTAAAAAAATTTCCAAGTATATCAACTTATATTGTATGTCTGAATACACTAGGAAAAATATTAAACAAATAGAAGTATTATGAATAATTACATTTAAAGTGACGAATCCAAAGACCTTGAATATCTAACAGAATGCTAATTTTAGCGAAACGTGATGAATCCAAAGACGTTGAATATCTAACTGAGTGCTAATTTTAGCGAAACAAAATGTTTTAAAAATATCGGATTGTAAGTCTTTAGTGTTGCACACTATGTGGAATCACTGGGGAATAGATTCCCTCCTGCATCCAAGGCTAATACTCTAAGACGCAGGAAAAGTTTAGTCATCAATTTTCATTGCATTCCTGTCACCTTCAGGTATGATGATAGCTGTTGTTAGTCATTTGAAATTAGAAAAGGTCTTATCAGTCACTTGGGAGAACAAGTCATGATACTTTGAATTAGGAGAAAGATAAAATTCTCTTGACACTAGATAAAGCTGACTACAAATGTCAAGGTGTGTGCGCTTGCTATGTGTATATGTATATTGATGAGTGAAAACATTATGACCAGCTGCATGTCACAGTCTTGTACCAACTGTATTTGTTAGGGTCAGAAGTATATAAGCAGGTAGTGCAGTCTTGAGTTTTTTTCTATTTCAATGTGTTGTATGCTGATGGAGCAAGAATAGATATTTAAAGAACTTCGGTCAAGGCCAAATTGTTATGGTCGGATGACTAGCTCAGTGCCTTTCTGGAAAAAAACAGATTTTGGGGTACTCAGGTTCAGTTTTGGTGGGTACTTATTGGCAGTGGTCTGAGGAAGAAAAAATCAACAACTTCTGACAAGGAAATGGGCTGCTCAGACCTATCAATGCACAAAATGAAGCGGTTCTTTCCCATCAAGTACAAACCAACTGTTTGGGTACTATAACAAAGATTGTGGATAACTTTATCAAGGTGAAGGAAAGAATGCATTGATTTTTGTTGCATATTTGGATGTGTAAGGCATTCAAATGTGGCAGAAAATCTATAATATATTATTGAAACTCACATCATGATAGATGTGAGAGCCATGTCTATCACACTCATGCCACCAGCCCTTCTCCCTTTGTACTCATAGTTATCTACCTGAATTCTATCCTCTCCCTTCCTACCGTGTCAGTTGCACTTATAATATCAGTAGCTGCTATCAACTGAACCTATCATTGTACACTTATGGATTAGTGTGGAAGATGATTGTTTTATCGTGAGTCTCTGAAACTAAAATTGCTTCAATTTAGTTCAAACCTTACATAGTAGAATGGTATATCAATGCGATAGAGATGATTTGTAATTTCCCAGGCAAGGGCAGGTTTATGGACTCTTTGCCCTGGTGTAGATTTAAGCATCATGAAAATATTTAACCTGAACTTCGATTGCTGAGCAAAATATTTGATCTGTTATCGCAGGAGTCCCGTACTGCCTGGTCAAATGATATCGTGTTTGAATTTTGCAGTTGTGTCGTCTTGTCAATTTCATGCTAATGTCAGTTATCCATAGGTACAGTAGCTAAAGGCTTCTAAAGTTTGTTAGTGCACACAATCTTGGTACCCTTGAAGAAGAATTCATAGTGCTAAAGCTCCACATAACAACCTCGGTACATTGAGAAATTTATTCTAAAAACCTTCAAAATAATGTAATTATACAATGAACAGTGTGATTTTTCATTGCCAGTTCCACTTGTAAGAGATACTTTGTCCGATCAAATATCTTCAACCCGCTATTTAAAATAATGGACTCTTCTACTGAAATGAATTCAGTAGTTTCTCCCCCCCAAATATCCTAAATTCAAATGTTTCCATAAGGATTATCATCCTCAACAGTCTCTTAACGTCAGTTGTTGAATGTAGATCTTCCCTAGGATTTGCCACACTTCTTTATCGTGGGTGCTGCGGAGCCAGCACTTTCTGATTTAATGTAGTTCATCCTTCCATCTAGTACTCTGCCGGCCTCGGTTGCATATGTGATCTGATGTCCTGATGTCTATTGGTTTTCTGCCATTCTTGCAGCTTGGACAGCCCATTGTCATTTGAGTTTTTAATGGATTCTATGATTCTCGGACTCCTGTTTTCTCTCAGATGTATTGTGCTGTCTTGAGGTCTCTCCATGTGAGGTTGATCATCTTTCATGTGCACGTTGCATGGTTATCAGTGTTCAAATATATTTCAGATGAATGTAACCCGTTTGGTATGATTCCGCTTGTAGTCTGTTTCATAATGCAGTTAAAATCACTTCCGAAAAATAAGTGGAAGTTTGAATAGTCGTCATTTTGATTATCTGGCCATTCTGTACGTTTTCTTTCACTCAACCTTCCACAATCTGAATAAACCAAGTTTTACCAAATCTCCTCGTCAGACGATCGAAATGAAAATGTATGGTAACCGATCGATATGCTAACCAGATCACAAAAGGATAGTCTTGAAAGTGACAGACACTTTGGATGATGGAACGTGTACGTATTATTCAACCAGGAGATCTAGACTTTTAGTTTGATTCATGTGTCCGTACAAATCAGGTATTTCTGGCTTTATTGTGCATTAAGATGAAATCTTCTTATTCAATGTCATTTGGATTATAAAACGTGTATAATCTAGACGTAGATTGAGAAAATTTTCTTTAAATATATAGATTTAAAAAAAAGTCAAAGGATTATAAATGAACCTCAAAATCACCGGTTTATTATATCCGTCGTTTAATTTGACAGATGGAATGAAATAAATTGGATCTCCGGCCTAAAATGCTACCATTGTGTATCCATTTAATGGATTCTCTTTATATTGTGTTACGTTTCGTTTTAGCTTTTATGAAGAAAAAAGTGAAAAAAAAAAAAAAAAAAAATTCAGCGTTTGTCTTGCATTAGGTCGTTATAGAGACAGCGCACACTTGAACCCCCGTCAACTTGGGCTATCATATCATAATCACTTTTTCCGGGGTCTTGGAAGACTGAAAAATATTTCCCATGTAAATTAATGGTAATTGTATATTCGTTTTGCATCGTTTCAGTTTACGGAAGGTTCTTTCAAGAACACTCATTTCAAATAGTGTGTGTGTGGGGGGGACCTGTATTCACTTTTCATTTGGACTGAGAAAGAAACAAAAAGAAGCATATAACAAGTTTATACTGTATCAGACAACACTGTAACCGTTGGGTCTTCTTTTGAAAGAAGAAAAACGCAATCTCATGCGACCTTGATTGAATACTTCTGGCTTCAATGTGCGTATTATCTATGGGAACATTATTGTTTTTCCAGGACCTTAGATAAATGAATAACCGTAGCCTGCACGTACATCAGAGCTAGCTATCAAAAACATTATCTTATAAAAATAGATCTTTTATCTAAAAAAAGCTAAAAGCATAACTAGCAAAAAATTTGGGCATTGTTGGTTAAATATGACCATTAAAACTGATAAGCACTCTTTTTTGAAAATAAAAGAAGCCATTTTTAGACGGTGCCTAATGGTCTACACACATTTTCAAGGTGGTGGCCCTCAAAATGTGAGCAGGAGTGACTAGAAACATGCATAGACACGCAAAGAGAGAGAGGAAGCCACTAGACTGGCTGGTCGGAAAGGCCATTTGAGTATCCTCGATAATACGATGAATCTTTGTATACATAATTATACACATAGTATTATGCATTTTTCATTCAAAGTTGAAGCTGGATTGCAGATTATCTATGGTACAGGAGTATGCACAAGGAAATACAATTTATGGATTCAGGCAATCTTAAATGCGAAAGACCTCGCTAGTCTTCAAGGCACTTAGAATTTTCGTCGCCAAGGAGAAACAAAGATCGATGGCAGGTTTGGATGAAAGAAAACTTCCCTCATACAAAGAGCCAAAAGGGCTTGAATGATTAAAAGCTTCTGGCTTGCACATCTAAGGGTTGATAAACGTTGATTTGTAGGGAACTCAAATCAGAACGCACTCAAGGATATTTTATCTGGAAATGGAGGTTTAGATGTGACGAAGTATCGGGTTATCTGTATAGCGAAACTAGGATAGGATACAGGTTCCGTAATTTCAAGGGTCTCGTACTGATACATGTGAGCAGTCATTTCTTATTAATCATCATCATTATTTTATCATCTACCGATGAACATAAGCCACATTTCTCTCTTATGGGCGTCGCGGAGCTAGTATTTTCTGAATTAGTATAGTTCGTCTCTCCATCTTGTATTCTGTCGGCCTCGGTTTTGCATGTAATCTCTGGGGATTCATGTCGTGAGTAGCAATGTCCATCGTTCGTCTGCAATTCTTACAACATGACCTACCCATTGCCACTTGATTTTTCTAGTAGATTCTATGATGTGTCGGACTCCCGTTTTCTCCCTGATATACTGTGCTGTCCAATGGTCTCTCCATGTGAGGTTGAGCAAAATTCTTTCATGTGTACGTTGCACGGTTCTCAGTTTGCGGTAGTGTCTCTTGGTTAGGTTCCAGGTTTCAGTCCCATAAGTGACTATCAGGAGGATGCATTAGTTGCATTGTCTTCTTTTTAGGATTATTTGAATGGTCATGTTTTTGGAGGTTGACTTGCTCTGCCGAAGGGTTGCCATCCTGGGGAGATTCTTCGCTTGATATCTTCCTCTTTTGTGGATTTCATTGAGATTCGTTGTCCTAAGTAGATGTAGTGGTCTACTTTACACAGTTTTACTTCTTAGATTTTGACAGTTATGTTTCTTATTCTCAATGTGAATTTTGTACATGACTTTCGTTTTACTGAAGTTCATGTGTAGGCCGACTTTTTTTGCTTTCTTCATTTAGTTCATCTAGCATTAGTTGGAGGTCGTGTAGGTTCTCTGCGAAAAGGGCAATGTCGTCTGCAGATCTAAGATTGCTCAGATATTCGCCGTCTATTTTGATTCCTCTATTCTCCTAGTCCAGGTTTCGGAAAATCATCTCTAGGCAGACTGTGAAGTGTTTGGGTGAGTTTGCCTTACTCCTTTTTGGAGCTGGAAGGGTTCAGAGTCTTTATGTAGCCTGATGAAGGAGTTGCGGTGACAGTATATATGTTGTTGTACTCTGACGTATACAGGGTCTACACCTTGTAGAGTGATGGCCTTCATGACCATGGGAATTTCAACGGGGGCGGATGCCTTTTTGAAGTCTATAAATGCTACTGCGAGTGGCATTTTTGATTCTGCTGCTTTCTCTTTCAGCTGATTTATTGAATGGAGATACTTCATGGTCGTGTAACTACTTCTAAATCCAGCCTGTTCCCATGCTCAGTTTTTATCTCGTATTTTAGTGATCCGGTCGGTGGTGATTCTTGTGAAAAGTTTACAATAATCCTCTATTATTGTAGTCTTATACTGCCTTTAACTTTTATGAACGTCTGTGTGTTCAAAATCAGCGATTCTAGTCAAGTATCACCCTTAATTGGGGCTATTATTTTTACAGGGTAATTAATTTGCTAAATAATTAATCTGGCATTTCTTCACATTGGAACCTGCATTTCCAATCAGATCTTCTTTTGATTTGAGCACACTGCAAATCAATATTTAACTTTTGATGTTGCAAATCAGCGGTTTTTAATCATTATAACACGTGGCTGTTTTGTACAGGCATATCCAATTATTATCATCAGTTTTTCGACGTCCACCGTTGGACATAGACCTTCCCCAGGATTCACCACACTTCTCTATCGTGGGCGTCGCGAAGACAGTATTTTCTAAACTTATCTGGTTCATCTCTCCATCATGTATTCTGTCAACCTCGGTTTCGCATGTGATCTGTGGGGTTCCATGTTGTGAGTACTGAAGTTTTCTAATAGATTCTATGATGTCTTGGACTCCCGTTTTCTTCTTGATATACTGTGCTGTCTTGTGATCTCTCCATGTGAGGTTGAGCATAATTATCTCATGTGCACGTTGCATGGTTCTCAGTTTGCAGGTCTGTCTCTTGGTTAGGTTCCATGTTTCAGTCCCAGCTTGCTCTGCTGAGGGGTTGCCATCCTGAAGTGATTGTTCGCTTGATATCTTCCTCTTTCGTGGGTTTCATAGAGATTCATGTCTTAAGTAGATGCGGTGGTCTACTTTACACGGTTATGTCCTTATTCTCAACGTGATCGTTACGCATGATTTTGGTTTTACTGAAGTTCATGTTTTGCTTTCCTGGAGGCATAGCTGTTGTACAGAGATCAAAACAGAAATTGAGTACGTAATGCTATTACTGGAATGTTAGACGTATTTGTTGGATTATCTGGCTGTACGACGAATGAAAGAATTTTATCACTTCCCTGTGAGAGTAAACATGTGCATTTTAAAAATGTTTGGCCCCTTCAGAGGGCTAGAAGCAACACAGTTGCTTAATCCGATACTAGTTGGAGGCATCAATACAATTGGAGGAAGATATTGTCAGATATCAAAGATCGTCAAAAATGAAAACCAGGCATTCTAACCTCTTTTCCCATTCATAAATTGTATAATTTGCATCATAAGAGCTGAAAACCCGCCCTATGATTTTCTCTACGATGGGCACATAAACATGAGTTACTCTTTGCATGCTGGTAAAAAAAAACAAAAAAACAAAAAAAAAACTCAAGTCAAGCCTATGGTTGGACACTTCTTGAACATGGCCACCTCCTCAGCCCTGGGGGAAATATATGTTTCTTTTTTTAACAATGACTACAGCTTGAAGCAAAATCCTTTGGCTGGATACTTTTCGGACATGCATTCAGAAAAGAACGCAGAGAATTATTTGCAGATTTTGAAAATATTTGACCCAGAAATGTGTGCTTTGTGTAGATTGAGAGGTACTGAATCCGATTATGGTTTTATTTTTTTCTGGTGTGTTTAGTTTTCGAGTTATATGATGACGAACATACATGACCACTTTACAGATATGGAAATGTATACCTCAGCCTATACTACAAAATGGAATGGTGCTCTGGCTTCGTGATTGACTTGTATAATTGACTTTTGAGTCGTTTTTTGTAAATATTTTTTCTCCTGAAACCAATTTCAGAAGAGTTTCTGGCATACGTTGGTATCCTTTTATGAGTGATTTTGTTTTGTTTATTTTCACTGTAATTCCTCATGTAGAGACATTGTCTCATTTTACCTAACTTCCCCCGTGTTTAATTACGTGAGTTTTCCACTGCTTAATATCGAGAGGCAGAGCTTTGGGTGGAGCGTCCTTTTTGAAAACACCCTCCCCGCCCTGCCAAATGGAGGGGACCCCAAAAACTTTATAAATCATAGCTCACCATTTCTACTGAACAAACATGGGGCTTTCTTCCTTGTGGGGCCCCCAAAATCGCTTGCTACGCCTCTGGAAATATTTTGTTGCGTTGCACAGTACTTGCATTTGATTTTTTTCGTCGATTTTTAAAGAGTAAAAATCGTCATAAATGACTTTATTGAATCTCAATGAAAATTAATTGGACATTTCTGAGAGTACTTTAGGAAGACATTTTTATCAAAATTCATTAACTTCATCCTTTTCTGAGATTTCCGATATGGAAGATGAAATTACTCACCTCAGACTGCCAAAACTCACTTCTACTACGATTCCATCATCATCAGCTTTTTGATATCCGTTGATGGATATTGAATTTCGACAGACCTCTCTATCATTGGCGTTGCAGAGCCAATACTTTCTGAGTTTGTCTATTTCGTCACACCATCTTATATTTTGCCGGTCAATGTTGCAAAAACAGCAAAAAGAGGGGGGAGTAATTGAGGATGACTACCCAAAGCTTTGCAATAAAAGTTTCTGTAGTCAAAGGTGTTCATTTAAAACAAACTAGATAAGAGACAGACCCGTAAATTGAGAACCATGCAACGTGCACATGAAAGAATAATGCTGGGCCTCACATGGAGAGACCACAAGACAGCACAGTACATCCGAGAAAAGACAAGAGTAAGGGACATCATAGAATCCATTAAAAAATCTCAAATGGCGGTGGGCTGGCCATTTTGCAAGAATGACAGTCAATCGATGGACATTGTGACTCACAACATGGATCCCCCGATACCACATGCGCAACCGAGGCCGGCAAAATGTTAGATGGAGAGACGAGCTAGACAAGTTCAGGAAGTACTGGCTCTGTGACGCCCATGATAGAGAAGTGTGGCAAATCCTGGGGAAGGTCCATGTCCAACGACGGACGTTAAAAGACTGATGATGATGATCATGATGATGAGATGGACACGTGGAAATTCTACTGGTGTTCATAGCCAAGTTATCTGCTATCTCATGCCTCTACCTTCTTACCCTATATTTGTTAATTCCTTCTTCGTTCCTTCCAACTTTACCTGCCGATCCAGGATTTTTACATAAACAGATTACTTTCATATACGAAAAATTTCCTGCCCACCAAGTGAACTACTTTTTCTGCCCTCCCTTCCTACCCTCTTATTAAACTACCTAACTTTCTTTTCTTAGCTATCTATCTTTGTACCACTCCACCCAGAAAATTACCCAACTCCTCTCCTTCTCAAATAGATAAGTGATATTTAGATATTTAAATTGATTACTCTGGTTAGCTATAAAGAATCTGAACGCAGATTTTCTTCCAATACATTTAATTCTGAATTGTAACAAATATATTCTCTATTGTCTGCTTTATTCAAATTCAAAATCCCCAAAATATAAACACGCACTCATATATATGGATTTAGTTGACAATAAGGAAAGTAGTAGCATTCAAATTGAATTTATCATACTATCATGTTAAACCTTTCGGCTTTATCAAAGTGGCATTTTTAAATGAAACATTATAGACATTTTCGTTTATTTAAAGTAATAATGTTTCACGCTACCATAACACCGAAAAGCGGGACATATTAGTTGAAAAGATTTAATTTAAACGCAACTATTTCCCTCATAGTCACTACATACTGTCGGTTATATCATATCCACAGACTCATCAAATATATATATATATATATATATATATATATATATGCGCGTGCGCGCGTGGGAGTGCACATAAGAATATCTTGGTACATTTTCATCTCTCATTCACGTAAGTTTACTTTTTGTGTAGCAAGCAAAAATAAAGTAGTTTGTTGCATCCATTTACGTAATTGTCTCTGGAGATACATTGATAAATATTCACCAGGTGCGCATGCGCAAGTGTGCATGCCTCTGTAAGAGGATCACCGTATTTATCGTCGAATCAATCAGATTTTTTTCCCCTTCATCGCATTCAAATCTTGCACCTGCCAAGCAGAGAAAGCAATTATTCTCTTACCGAAAGTCTTCCAGATGAAAAGCCCGTCAAGTGGACCAGCTGAAATCGAAACTATTTTCTGAGAAGGCGTTTACGTTCTTTAATTCCACCCCGATATGCACTACCCCCGCCCTCACACCTCTCTCCCGTCTTTTGTCGAAAATAATTGAAACACGTCAACCTACTTACAAAAAGCGAATATTTGGAACCATTCCGTGTCATCTGTGAAGATCAAAGAAAAGAAATCTTTGCAACTGAGAGTCTCGTCACGGAAGATAACTTTGTTCCTTTCGAAGGTGAAAACCAGTCGACATGCAGGTAGAGGGAGATACATGGTTTGCGTTCGAGGTACAAAGAGAGGATTTAGAAAGTTGTATTTATCGACTCAAAAGGAAAGTCTTTATTAATATGTCGTGCACAATAGACATTCTTTGTATCATGTGTAAACTATTCTCTCGTGTCAAGAAAGAAAACTAAACTGATATAACGACATAAGACTCTGGCTTTACTTGCCTTGTTTTTTTTTTGTTTTTTTTGTTTTTAATTTGCTTGCCATGTCACCGAGTTAAAAAACAAAAAAAACAAAACAAAGACAAATAAAAAAAAAACAAAAACAAAAAAAAAACAACTCATGAGCCACTTGTAATTGATAGACAGAGGAACAGTTCTAATAAGAATCTTAAAAAAATCTTAGCTACACAACTATTGCTCTCCTTGGCTCCATTAGTCTAAACTATAAGCAAAACGGAATTCATTTATCGATACAATATTATTCCAAAACAAAGTGTCCCTTTACTAGTAGTTCCTGTAAATGGGATTTGTAAACTTTCACAAAACAATTTGACCTAATTTAGCCTTTACATTCGTCATCAGTTTTTGCGTTCGCCATTGAGTCACTGTTATTCGTGCATGACGTCGGTGTTTTTTGTCAAGTCTTTTGCCATTATTGTTACGTACAAAATAAAGTCAAAACTTGATAGTTTGTGTTTGACTATAATGGAACAAAATTCACGAAGTCAAAGGGAGATAATTTAATAAGAAGTTATTCCCTTGATGATTACATTCAATTTTCAAGTATGGATTTAATGATTAATTCGCTCGCTTTACTTTCAACTTCGCTCCGGGAAAGGTATTGATGGGCCTGAACGAGATACCACGACTTCCGTTCTTTTATTAGTGAACTGTACGTTTACCTAATCGAAAAAACAATTCACGCAATAAATGAAGTACTCGAGGCCGGCTCACCTGCTCATATATCCCAGGCCTTGACATTCACAATTGTTCTTAGACAGCAGCTGTCATTTTTGCAACATGTCGATGGTCATAATGTTTGGGCTCATCTGTGTTAGGAGAGATTTTGCTTTATCTAGAAAGAAATTTTGATTTTGCAATAAAAGTAGTGAATTCTGGTAGGCTTTATTTAATGAGCAAAAAATTTAATGGATTTTCTGAAAATATTTTCAAAAACAATATTTCAGTGCTCACGTTTAAACGGAAATGTACTAATTATTATTTCATCAGTAATCCAAGTTCATTTTCTCAGTTCTGGTTGGAGTTTTAATATAACCTTAAATTACTCTCAACAGACATGCATCTAACCGATCTTAAAAATGAAATAAAAAAAAACAAAAAAAAACAAACATCAAATGGGACATAATCTGTATTATTGAAATGAAAAGATCTGGAGAAGAATTAATCGAACTAAAAAGCCAACATCTCTTATACACTGCAAAAAAGAGAAAGGGAAAAAAACGTGGTAGGATTCGAAGCTATCCCAGATCGCGTAACCAATGCCACTGTATAACACTCAAAGAGGTACACATTGAATATTGTTCAAGTCTACGCTCCCACTTTACAGACAACCAAGGAAGAGATAGATAATTCCTACGACGGTTTGAACTTCATATTCTGAAAAACCAAAAATATTTGAAAAATAGTTCAAATGCAAGATACAGAAAGAAAGAGGTGAATATCTTGCGTTTTTGCAACAGCAAATGGATTCAAATCATGAACAGTTTATTCAAGAAGAAATCTAATACGGCCTTGGGGGGAGACCTAATCACGAAAACAAGAACAAAATCGACTATATCCTGGCAGACAAGGGCGACACCGTCAAAGATATTCAGATCGTAAATAAATCAATGCAAGAAATGACCATGGAATGGTAAGATGTAAAATTCAAACCAACACCAGTAAAGAACGCAGGAAAATGTCCAAAATCCAAAGTGCAACCAATAAACGTACCAAAGGAACCAATCGGACCTTCAAGCTCGAGCTGAAAAGCAGACATGAGCTTTTTGCCGAACCAGAAGAGAACAACACCGACACCAACGAGTTTAACAACAAAATGAGAACCTTTCTCGAGGAAGTCGCCAATCTGGTCAAAACCAATTGGCTAACATATCGTCAACAAGATCTCAGAAGTGAAAAGGAATCTTATAGAAAAACGCAGGAATCTCAAATCACCGACAACAACAAGAGGAGAGATCGAAACAACCGAATTAATTGAACCCCCCCCCCCAAAAAAAAAAAACAAAAGAAAAAAAAAAAAAAGAAACGAAGAAAAATTTAAAAAGATAAAAATAGTTAGTGCGCTTGAAGATAACGAAGACATAACAACGGACAGGGACCAGATTGTCAAACGTTCGAAGGAATTATACAAAAAACTCAAACTAGGAACGCAGAAATATGAACAAAATATACAAATCACAAGCAACCAGTTCGAACATTTCCCTGAGGTTACGATTGGAAAGTGAAGAAAGCCTTCGAGCGAACAAATCTGGACCAGATAACATCACCATCGGCCTACTAAAAAAAGCTGGTAATGTCATTACTAGGAAGCCATATTCAACTTTTTAGAGATCAGAACACTGTAATCATAATGCTTTTATATAAAAGAGAGAACCCGAGAGATCTCAACAACGGCAGACCAAAAAGCTTACTCAATAGCATCTACAAACTTTTATCCAAAGTGATCACCAACTGAATCACGAAGACGCTAGATGGAAACCAACCAGAGGAACAAGCTGCCTTCAGGAGAAGTTACTCAACCATTGACCATCTCCATTCGATAAATCAACTGAAAGAGAAATCAGAATTCAAAATACCACTTACCATAGCATTTGTTGACTTCAGGAAAGCCTTCGACTCAATGGAAATCTTCAATTATTTAACAAGGCGTAGGCCCAGGATATGTCAGTGAACATATATACCGATGCAGCAATTCTTACATAGAGACTCAGATCCCCCAGCTCATAAAGGGGATAAAACGGTGATACTAGCTCATGCAAACTCTTCTAAGCCTGCCTCGAGTACTCAAGTAACTTCAGATTTGCAGACGACATCGTATTTCTTGCTGAAAACATTCATGACCCCGAGATGATGCTGGTCAGACTGAACAAGGAAATAGAGTTGGCTTCATGAACTGAAGTGAAACAAATGTCATTTACAACAAATACACAAAGACACAACGAAGACGCTGAGCAACATCTGATACAACATCTACCTAGCACAACGAATCTCTGTGAAATCTCCAAAAGAATAAATCAAGTGAAGAATCACTTTAGGTTGGCAAGCTTTCGGCAGGGCAAGCTCAACCTTCAAGAACAAGAAAAATCCTGATCGTGCTAAAACGAAGGGTATACAAACAATGACCGATAGTCACAAATGAAACTGAAACATGAAAACCAAAAGCCCCTTAAACTGAGAACCATTCAACGTGCACAAAACGAAATCATGCTCAGCGTCACAAGGAGAGATCACAGGACAGCACAATATATCAGGGAAAACGGGAGCCTGATATATCATGGAGTCCATGGGCTGGTCATGTTGCAAGAATGTCAGTCAGCTGCTGGATATCATGACTCACAACATGGATCCCCAGAGATAGCAAGCCAAACTGGAACCGATAGAATATAAGATGGTGTGGCGAACTAAATAAGTTCAGAAAGTACTGGCTCCATGACGCCCACGATAGAGAAGTCTTGTGGATCTTTGGGAAAGTTTAAATCCAATGACAGACGCTAAAGGCTGTTGCTGATAAGAAATCTCCCTGTTTTTTTTCTCTGATTCACTTGGTTATTCATAAAGCTATTTGTGAAGGCATATTTTCGCTGTGTGTTTATTCGTTATGTCTTTTTATATATGCGGCGTGGGAAGGTGATGGATGGCAGAATACATTGAAAGTAAGATCACGCTCCCCAGTGTTTTTGAATGTATGTTATTTTCCTGGAATAAAGACGTTTTCTTCTTTTGAAAGGAAAATTCCTCCTCCGATTAGCAATTGGAGTTCATCAAAAAGCTCAGCAAGGACTTCATAGTCAGAATCCTATCAACTTTCCTCCGGGATTCGAGCATAGCTCACACCTGCTTCATATCTATTACACTTTGTGGATCTAATGAGCAGAGCCTCTTCCAACGTTTTACTTTAATCCTTTCCACAGCATTAATGGATTACCACATTGCAGTCGAAAGCAGGGGTTCAATTTAGAAGATTGCTTTTATCTATTTGTACAGCAATTTGGCGTTGTTGGTAACGGTGTGGACAATGAAATCGGCGATCCAAATTCAAACTCCGGTCCGAGATTATATTAAGAAGGTAACCAATCAATGGGGAGAACAACTCCGATTCCAGAACCAGGGAGTCCAGTTTCATTCAGGTGCTTTGGCGTTTTGTTCGGTTTTCCTCTGGACTACATCATGCACCCCGGGGACAGACGAAAGGGATATTCCATTGCCTGATTGTGGGTTCGAACCCTGATCTTTTTTTTTTGCGTCATATTTTTCACTTTTTGATTTAAAAACCATTGGAAAATTCAATGGCAATGGGCGAGCCATGTAACAAGGATATCAGACAAATGCTGGACTCACAACGTGGATCTCTATAGATTATAGGTGAAAATCTGACCGGCAAAACATGGGATGGCGTGACGAACTACACAAGTTCATAAGTAGCAATCGTTTGAAAATTCAGCTGTTGTTACTTTTCCAGTTTGAAAATGCCTGCCGCTCCAACTCTAGTTAGTATTTTCAGGGTTACGGTTCACTTTGTCTGCTTTTTTGAAATTTGCCACTTCAAATGGATTTTTTGGCCATTTTGAAACGGGAAAGGTCACAGTTATCGTAAATTCTTCATTTTTTAGTTCGAGAGAACAAAGCAAACAACTCTTTCTTTTCGTTAGAAGCGAACAGCAAATGTGAGTGTGTAATCGAATATCGATGGAGCACCACGACTAAATAATCTAACATTGTTTTAATCATTTATGTGTGGAGGGAAAGGCTGCTATCTGATCGAGATAAAAAAAAGTCATTTTCAGAAAAGATGGTTTCTTGATTTCAATATTGATGTTAAAACCTTAATTCTACGAAAATGACCAAAGTACTAGGATCTACTGATGAAAAAATGTTGGTGGGATGAAATAGGTAGACATATACAGACTGAAGCCAGCAGAAGTGAAGTATGGATGACTTAAAACGACAAAAGTATATTCCCAACATTAATACACCATTATATGACCGGCTAAACCCTATTACTATAATTATTGATAATTTAGTAGATAAAAGGAGATTGAGCGGAGTCAACTAGTGTATATATATTCGGTGGTTGACGAGAAAATTCCTTTTGGAAATGACTTTATTTATTGGTCTATTGTAGTCAAACTAGCTTTACCTTTGACCATACAATGGTAAAATTTGCTGTGTTGAAATCTAACTTTTGTATTTTATTACACATCTGAATATCACATATACACACACACATCTATTAAAATCCAAGAAAGAAAAATCTTTTAGGAAATGATTGAGAATAGGCGAGATGACGTAAATGAATTTGATTTGTAAATAAGATTTGTATCCTGTATAGATACTTTCATTCATGCTTAGATATGCATTGAAAGCAGCAAAAAATACAAACAGCGTATTCTAGTCAAAATAAATGAATATTACAATGTTTCATTTTTTTTTGTTAACTTGTTCCATTCTACTGGAATAAACATTTAAAAGGCAAAATAATGCCTGACGTGAACTTCATGGATGCGTCTGTTCCAAGCATCAACAAAACTATTTTAGATATTTTCCTAATACCCGGATTCAACACACGGGTATGTTAATGAATGACTTTCTTGGAAAACAAGAGAAAGAAACGAAAAACGACGTGGAAAGGAAAGATATTATAATCGCCTCCAGGCTGGGTATGATGGAATCGTCTCTACCTAAGTACTTGTTTAAAATGATATTATTCTTTCTCTGATGACAGGGTTGCCGCTAAGAAATATTGTGAATATATCTTTTTGTCTGCAATCGAGAGGTCTTAGGGAAGGTCTATAACGTTAAGAGGCAGGCGTTAAAAGATGATGTCCATTGGTTAAATTTGGCCTTAAAGTTGTCTTTTTGAAGTTGAAGAGGAAAGCAATCCATCTCTGCTTTCCTCTGGACTAAATCAACGATGCCGAGAGGCGCACATTGATGATGTATCTTCCTTTTGAGGTATGGTCTGCTCTCTACACGTGTCGAGTTCTTACTGTTACTACTTTTCTTGGCGGGTGGATTCAAGAAAATCTGATCAGTTTGTTCAAATTTTATCGGTTTGATTCTTGCGTGCTTTGTATGTTTTTGCAGGGAATCATGATGGAGATCTCGACGAGAGCAATTGAATGGTAAAAATCAAAGCGTCTCTTCAAATGACCATCCCTTTCCCATGTCAAACAAGTGAAGCATACAGGGGATACCTTATGAAAGGAAACCAATAAATATGTCAAAAGGCACGGCGCCAAGAAAATAGTTGTGTTATTAAAGCATTGAAACTAATAACTTATCAAGGACTGAATCAATAGAGCTATCAAAGTTTGTATATTTCAGTGGAGGATTTATCACCAAGAGTATTTTTTCTTGAAAACGGATGACAGCTGTATGATAATATAATGAAAATGAGAATTTATTATGTAACGTGAAGATAGATTATGGATGTATAAAAAAACAATTTTTATGTTGAATTAAATACAATAATTTTATGAATCTTTCATTCTTCTTTTGATTTAATTTTAAACACACTTAAAGGAGGGCCACAAAGAAATGTTATGCCATGGGTCCCATCAATGTTAAATTCGACTCTGGTCACTCATAAGTAACAGCTTTAGCAAACAGGTCGATGTTTATCAGAGTGAAAAGCTGCAACGCCTTTCAGGGAATGCTACCAAAATGGTATCTAAATAATAAAAGGCCAGTCATCAGACGCTAATGTGATCAACAGTTTTCGACAACAGAGCGAGAGAACAGTTACCAAATCGGAGAGAGAGACACACACATAGAAAGAGATAAGGAGACAGAGATAGGCATTGAGGGGTAAGAGAAAGACTAAGAGACAGAACAGAAGGAGACAGTACAGAAAGAGAGAAAGTGGGATAGAGAGAGAGAGAGAGAGAGAGGGAGAGAAGAAGAGAGAGGGCCGGTCATTAAATGTTTGATTGATAGTTATCAACAACGGAGCGTGAGAGTAATAAACAGCTTGCAAAATCAGAGAAAGGCGAGAAGAGAGAGGTGGGTAAAAAGAGAGAGTGACAGACAGAGACAGAGACAGAAAGTAACTGGAGAGAAAATTGAGGGACAGAGACAGAGAATGGGATAGAGGGCGAGAGAGAGAGAGAGGGGCAGAAAGAAAGAGGGAGAGAGATTAACAGAAAGAGAGAGAAAACTAGTAATTAGATGCTTATATGATCAACAGTTTTCAAGAGAGCGAGAGATTAATAATAGCTAGCAAAATCAGAGAGATGGAGAGAGAGCAAGAGGGACATAAACAGAGAAAAAGAGGGACAGAAAGAGAGAGTAGAGCGTAGAAAGAGAGAGTCACAGGGACAGGGAGAGAGAGAGGTAGAGAGAGAGAAAGATGGGCAGAGAGAGAGAAAGAGAAAAGGAGAAAGGAAGAAAGACAGAGAGCGAGTGAGAGATAGAGAGAGAGAGGGGTGGAGAGAGAGAGAGAGAGAGAGAGAGAGAGAGAGAGAGAGAGTGGCGAAAAAAAAAGACGTACCGAGAGACGGAGAGAGACTGACAGGAAGAACGATGAATGGTTCTATTGTCTGTCTGCTTCCTCTCCTACTGGCCGCATGACACGATTTTGACAAATTTAAGAATAAAGTACGGCAGCTGCTAACAAGAACTCTGATGGTCGCCATTAGTAAACACTATGAAGAACAAATGATATTAAATTGATTGAGTATAAGGAAACCCGTTGGTTGGATATCTTCAATAATCAGGGTGGAACACAGAGTGGTTTTTATTAATCGCCAGACAATTGAATTTAGACAGAAAACGGACAATAGATAATAGGAATTTGAAACAGGAGACGTACTATCCAATATTTCTCTGCTGTCTTTGGAGCCTGTTCATTGGGCATAATGTTAATGACTATCTCGAAACATTGCATTGTTCTCAGTTTTATGGTCATTCTCTTGGTTAGGTTCCTTATTTCAGCTCCAGAGGTGATTGTAGGGGGGAAATGAATTGGTCGTATACCCCTCTTTTTAGGAATAATGGGATATTCTTGTTATTTTAGGTAAAGCTTGCTCTGCAGAAAGCTTGAAAACCTACTGATTCTTTGCACGATTTCTTCCTCTTTTGAGGGTTTCATAGTGATTCGTTGTCCAAGATAGATTTAGTGGTCAACTTTCTTCAATTAGAAATCATAAGCTACTAATTCGGAATCATCATCATCATCATCATTATTTTAACAAAGGCTGTTAGACGTAGACCCTCCCCCTAGATTCGCTGCATCTCTATTGCGAACATCGTGGAACCTGTCTAAATCGTCGCACCATCTTAATTTTCTTCCGGACACAATTTTGCATCATCCTTGTTGAGAGTCGTGATGTCCAGCAGTTAACATTCTTGCAGCAAGGCCTGTCCATTGCAATTTGAGTTATCTAATGGATTCTATGATAACTTATTCTCTCTAATATACTGTGTTGTCTCATGATCTCTCCATGTGATATTAATCGTGGCCCTCTCTTGTGCACGCTCTATCGTTCTTAGTTTGCAAGCCAATTTTCTGCTTAGATTCCATACTTCCGTAAAAACATACAAATTCACATATTTTGATAGATAATTGCAATTACGATGTCCGTCCAAAAAGGTATATGAAATATCAGGAGAAACAGTCGCACAGCCTTCATTTAACTTTGTAGGGTTACTAAGTTGGCAGTGATGCACTTTTGAGTGAGTTTGTGTAAACTATAACTATCGCCTGCCGAATGACTGAGTAAGTAATTCATTCGTTAGTCGTTTTTTTTTTTGCTAAACATCATCCAGGTCTGAGATAAGTGTGTTTGAGATTCCAAGGAGTATATTTTGCTCTTCCAGGATCAGTTTTGACATTCCAGCGTACACGACCAAAATGTTATGGAAAACGGATCTGTTTAGTCATTCAATAAGAACTGTTGCATAGTTAACATCTTTTAGTTGCACGATGTGTTTGGTGTGAACAATTAAAGCATTACAAGTGTCGATCAATGAATTAGTTACCCCTTTCGTCAGGCAGTTATCTTGAAAGAAAAAGCTGAATTTCCAGAGAACACGCGTGAATACTGACAGACATGAACTGACGAAACAATTGAGCATAAACTTACTTTGTCAAAAAAAAAATACTTTGGGTAGTAGGATGTAAAAAACCCCCCAAAACCCAATGTTTTTATTTCAAGACACAGGAAAAAAAGGTTGAATTTCCAGCCTTCTAGCATTGGTGTGGCCTGTACGCGTAATACTTACATATTCAGACTGCCAGACCTAATCGAAAACTGAAAAAACCTATGTTGACAGTTTTGGTGACAGTTTTCGCTGATGGTTTTTAAAAACGAAAATATCAATTGCACATATTTATAAAGATTAATTTTCTCCATTTCTCAGTAAAGCACTTTAAAAGATTAAATTAAATGTGAACCTATTGACCTACTCTGTATTTTGGCGTAGAGATGTTTGCTAACATGCACACAAAATATTCTCAGACGTGTATGTGTAAAGACATACTTCTTTATTGAGACGTTCAGTTTTTTCTATGCATATATTTATGCATGTAACGTGCACTGGAGACGCATAAGTTTGTTTTAATTCATTTTAGATGCGCTGGCATCTATTGCAGCGATCACCATCACCGGCTGATAAATCTACGTAGCAAACACTCCAAACTATCTACTGGAATCATTCCCTCCCACTTCTATGAAAAACATACATTTATTTGATGTCGCTTAGGTGACATTTCGTTATTATGCCATCAAAACATGGAATCCTATTTCACTACGTCAAAAGACAAAAGCGTTATGAGTGAAATTCTAATCTACTGCGGTATTAGCGTGGTAGTGATGAAAGAGAGGGACTTTAAAAGGCACCGATCATTTAATTTGCAATGATCTGACTTTCAGGATCGATTTATTTACTTTTGGTCACCGTAATCAAAGCCTTTCGGACACTTTTCCACCGGAGACACTGAATAACCGGAGTTATTTTGCCGCAGAATTGAAACCAGTTAAACGTTGTATTAGTTTGTTGATGTTGAAAATTGTAAAAGTTTGAAACACTCAAACATGACATGTTTAAAAGGAAGACGAAAGATAGAAAAAGCAATAAGAGAGTTGAAATGACTTGGAACGAAGTGCAATAAAAAGTTTTTCTATGTCTTATGCATAAACATCTAAGAAAATTAATTAATTCTTGAACGTATTTATTGTATAGAAACGTTCAAAATCCATTATCTGAATTTAATTCCGGTTGATGCAACAAATGGACTGATTGATTTTCTGCAGACAAATAAAATCGATGGCGCCTTTAATTCTTGTTGCTTCGAACTTTCCGGAAATCAATCATCTTTCATGTATCAGTTACAATAATTGCTCATATTCAGTGATGGCAATGAGTTTAGGGAACTAGGTATACGGTGGGACATGGTTTTGGGAACTAAGTATACAGTGAAATTTGGTTCGGTGAACTAAGTATACGATAATGCTTAGTTTGAGTAACTAGGCATATGGAAAAGATTGGTTTGGGGAACTGGGTATTCAACAAAGATTGATATTGGGGACTAGGTATACAGTATGGAGTGGTTTTGGGAATTAGGTATACAGTGATGATTGGTCTTGGGAACTAGGTATACGGTGACGCATCTATTAGTAGACATTGAACATACAAAAATCTTGGAAAATGAGAAGTTGGTATACACTGTTACCCAGCGGACGACTCCCCCAGATTTCATCCATGCTTAGTAACTGAAAAAGGCGTTGGTCTATATCGATCGGAACTAAGGCTGCGTCAAGTTGACGTCCACACAGACAGACGCAGGCGGGGGAGTTTTGGGGTGCCTGTCATATGTCTGAGACAGTGAGCACCTCCCAGAAACAAAAGGAACAACAGAATAAGGATAGTCAAAGTAAGAAAGTTCCATGATATGGAGTCAGAAGCTCTCAGTGGATATATACGTGTGTGCATGTATGTTAATATGTACATGTATGCATGTGTGTGTGTGTGTGTGTGTGTGTTTGTATGTATATGAACTAGTATATTGAGGTTTGTTTGTTTCTCTCCTCGGAATTGGATCATATACTCAAAGTGGCGTATAAATTTCAATGAAGATTTCATCTTTCATCCGCTGAATCAGAGGCAGATTACAGAGAGAAAAACAGAAATAATCATCCTCGGTTATACGAAACCATTTCATGCAGACAACCGATAATTTCGAGCTGAGCAGCAAATAATTTATCCATCGATGACAACTGGAAATTGTCATGACAACAAATCTCAAAAGTTACTCTTTAAAAACTGCTGACAGCACAATCGTTTTGTCGAAAGGAAAACACGTTCTTTGAGACGAACTGGAAATTATATTAGAAGCTTCTTGACAGGAATCCATTCTTTAAGAAGAAATAAAATCAGAAATAACAATTTTCTGACTTTGTACATTCATCGTTATTCATTAGTCTTTTCCCGACTGTCATTTTATTCTTTGTTTCCAATCATCGTTGTTCGTTCACTGCCGGAGAGGAACCGATCAGAGCAATAGTTGCAATAAAAAGCAACTAATAAATTATGGAAATAAAAAGTAGACGTACAATTAAAACAAAGATAATGAAGAATATGTTATGGAAGGAAAATGCCCAATACTACGACAACTTTCAAACGGCTTATAGAGTTTGTTTTAAAGTGTACCAAGTTTGATCTCTGCATAAATCAACATAGTTATAGCTCTGGATGAGAGTGAGTTCCTTCATGATTTTAGTAATGCACAAAAAGAAAATAATTGCAAGCTGGATAGGCGTCTGCCTAGGATAGGGGAAACAGGTATTTGTCCACCCCGGTCTGGGCCTTCTCATTTTGGGTTTGAAAGTTGGAACCTTGTAGTCAATAAATTAACATAGTGCAGTACAATTGCTTCATGTTACCCATATAAAAGGACTGTATTCTCTTTCGTTAGTAATCACTCCATCATATTATCTCTGGGTTAGGTCACGTATCTCACTCAACTGTCCGGTGCATTATCTGACAAAATGCACCGCGTGCAGCATCTTCTCTACGGGTGAAATGCTTATCCTGTAACAGAGTCACCAATGAGATATATCTTGAATATATATTTCTGACCCTCCCCTTTTCATGGCCAGACTTACACCTGTGTATATAATTATATAAAAAAAAATTACTTATTAAAGTAGCAAACATTTTACTGGAAGTGCAATGTCATTCAGTGCCTCTTTCGTATCCTCTCTTCATATTTTGCTTCTTTTGCCTAATCGATTGTCCCGATGAAACCAGCCACACCAAGTGATTGATTCTTCAAGGCGGTTTGTGGATATTCATGAAAACGTCAAGACAAAAGCTTTTGAAATCGTTTTGTTCCACCTGACTGGCCACAAGGTCGTGACATTTTCAATACGACTCAATTGATTTTCGTTCATATCAATCATCTGATTATCCTCTAAGCATCAGACTGACTGAAGAAATACTCCAGCCAATTATTGCTTTGTCAAGGTTTCTTAAGGGAAAAGGTTTCCTCTTATAAAATGATGGGGCTGTAATTACTTTATTATTGTTTAATTTTGGTTCAAAAGTAACTTTGTTGGAAGATAGTGGACCAGACTAAATTTAGCTTCATTGAGAATCAGTGAATAACATTTCATGGGGCGCTTTTATTCTTGTATTTATCTACTATTGTCAAACGAATCAAACTAAAACTTACGTTGTTTAATATAAGGATTAATAAGCTATCACTATGAAACATAAATCTTCAAAAAAGAAATAAACTGAAACATTTTAAAGATATTCTATGGGGGCCCTCTGCAGCTGAAATCTTTGCTCTGCCCCAATCACGACTCTGATTGTGGGACATAAAGTATTAGAGTGGATCAACTGTATTTTCGTTTTTCTTTTTTGCGAAACTTTACTCCATAGCTTATTACAAGTAGAAATCTAAAGACTATGAGTCCACTAAATTGTTTGTATATATATATAAAGTTATGTTATTAGGAAATGGGTATATTATCCGACGGATTGATTATGAATTGTGTTATATTATGCTGAAACTCTTATTTGGAGTGATCGCTCGTTATTTCACGGTAAATGTATCATTCAGCCCAGACAGTGTAAATAGAATAAAGAATTAAAGAAAATGAAGCTGCTGCAGAGATCGAACCAAGGTAGTCACTTCAACGTAGTAATGCTCTTACCATCGTGCTATAATATATATATATATATATATATATATATATATATATAGGATTAATTTATATATATAATATACTTAGCAGCTGCATCTTTTGTTCACAGGTTATAATGACGATATATATATATATATATATATATATATATATATATATATATATATAAATATATATATAGATCCAGCTGCTAAGTATATTATACATATATTTGAAATGTCTCTTGAAATTAATTCCAGTATTTGACAACCAGTTGTTAAGTATGATGGTTTAAACGAAAGCTAGAGGCCAATCCGACAACACATCTTGAGGAGAATGGAAGATAGAAATCTTTCAGCTGCCTCTACCCCCATCTTTCCATTACTCAGCCAAACATACCATCGCCATCTTTGGGATCTGGGAATGCTCGAAAATTGTTCCCTATTGTCTATTATTTCGAAAAGAGTCGTTAAAATTCCACATTATTCGAACTATCGAATCTCTGATATTTCCTGTCCTTGATGTTGCCAACATGACATTCCGACCGATCTATTCTTCAGTCTTCACCTGGTTTATGATTCAAAGAAAGAAGCTAACTTCTTCACTTCTTTTTGGGGTTTGGGGGAGCAAATGGTTATCACTTCTTCACATTACACCATTTTGGTTGACGGAAGGTATTATTTTCAAAGGAACGCTACTTTAGGATTGGGGGAGGGGGCTATCTGGAACTCTAACCTTCTTCCTATGATCGATTCTACAAAAGTTTTACTATTGATTTTTTTTATCACATTTTAGAACTAAGTCTGGAGTTGATGTATTTCATATCGTAACAACAACAAGAACAATCCTCACCAAAATGAGGGATGTAACCAGATATGTAAAATCCATATCCTCCAAAAATTAATTGAAATCACAACCTGACAGCTAGCAGGCTACCTTACTGACTTGGCTAAATTGACAAGTCTTGAATATTAACGAAAATGCATCATATCGATACACACGGGCTTATTCAATTCTAATGAATAGATAAATCTATATAAAATATATTCTTTTCATTATTCATTCATTTATCATACAATCTATTCAAAAGTTGCAGGAATTATCTTTAACCCTATGGTAACCAGTCTCCATCGGACTTAAAATTGTTAAAATATTTGCGTCGATGACTTCAGAAAAGAAGGCGTAAATTACTTTAGTTTAAAACAACGCTAACAGATATTTACCCCCCCCCTTTTTTTCTATATTAAAAAAGGTCGACATCCAAACTGGTTTGTTTGGGGAAATACAAACATCAATAATAAAAAGAAATCCGAATTCCAAATAAAAATTTCTCGATGTTTTTCCTCTGAATCGATATGTTATGTCAGATAACAACCGGTTGATAACACAAGGTGGATGATTTATAGAGGAAGCCGTTTATTGTGATCACTTTAAATAAAGTATTTTGGACTGACTGATCTTGATAACAATAACAGGATGATAAGATTATTCCCAGCTTGAATTTTGACATCGTTCTTTTGATCAATTGTGCACATTTTTAGATGCGTCCAATGCATCTCTACAAGACACCTTTCGATCGGTTGGTCAGTCTTCATCATGTTAAATATCAATTTCCACAACCGAATCAAATTCAAATTGAATTTATATAAAACTTCGGACGATCCATCCTCATCTTTTTCCTACTAATACTACCACGGGTGATGGATGCATTGTAGACCTTTCCCTAGTAAGTGTAACACATGGAAGGTGATGGTTGTTACCTTACCACGCTTGGAGATGGATCCATGCCTTTCCGAAGGACATGAATGCAAAGTGAACCATTCAGCCGTATAGCATGTCCAAAAAGTTTAATCTTGCAAATTTAATCCGTTTAAAATTGTCTTTGGTATATTTGCATTAAAGACTTGGAACAAAAACAGTGTCAATCAATTATGTTTCTTTCGTTTCAATCCTTTGAAAATGCATATATCAAGGCTGATTTGTTTGATGAGGAGGCAAATACTGATATTCAGTTATAAAAAGAAATCCTAATTTCAAAATATCATTTTGTGGTGTTTTTTGTATGAATCGATCTGAAATATTAGATAAGATTAAGCGAAGGATACATAGAGGAATTGTTATGGTGATTTCGGTGGACTTGCATCTTGCCAACGTAGTGGTCATAAGAACTTATCAGTATAGAATTTGGGTCTCTACCAGACTTGGGACTTGCAATAGAAACAGGGACTTCATCACCGGCTGTTCATACTGCATTGGGAGTGTCTCTCATGGGACATTACGCTTTACTTTACGTTTGAGTTATAGCGACCCCTTTAAATAAAGTGTTCCTGTCTTTATGATTTTGATAACAATAATTGGCTGATAATACTATCCATGATATGATGAGCAGCTTCTTTTGAACTTCCATCTTGTATTTCAACATGGTTCATCATCATAATCATCATCATCAGTAGCAGCAGCCTTTTAGCGTCCATCGTTATACATAGACCTCCCCCAAGATTTGCCAGAGCAGAGCAAAGCCAGTACCTTCTGAATTTCGTCTAGTTCGACACGCTATCTTACTTTCTATCGGCCCGAATTTTGCATATGATCTCTAGGGATCCATGAAGTGAGTTGTGATGTCCAGCGGTTGACTGAAATTCTTGTCATTAGTTTCTATGATGTCTCGGCCCCCTGTCTTTTCTTTAACATACTGGACCGTCCAATGATCTCTACATGCGAGGTTGAGCATGATTCTCTCATTTGCTCGTTGCATTGTTGTTTGTTTGAGGGTCAATCTTCTGGTTAAATTCCATGTCTCTGCTCCATGGGTGACTATTGGGTGGGTAGTTGGTTGTACCCCCTTTTTTTAGGACATTAGATTTTCCTATTCTTGAAAGGCAAGCTTGTTCTACAGAAATCTTGCCAATCTAGCGTGATTCTTCACTCGATTTCCCCTTTTGAGGATTTATCGTTGCTTGGATCAATTGTGAAAAAGTTTAATCAGGCAAATATAACCTGTTTAAAATTGTTGACATATTTGCATTAACGACTTTTTAAAAAGTGGGTGTTGAACTCTTTTAATTAAAAGAACACCAAACAAACAATGTATTTTTTAAAATTTTACAAGAAACCGTCAACCGAAACTGTCAGTATAGGTTTCTTCAGTTATCTAGTTGGTCTGCCTGACTGGCTATTAAAGTAGCCATCACAGCAATGGAGCTAAAGGCTGAAAAATTTTTTTTAAAAATTTCTTACTACCAACGGTTTTCAATGAGTGGATGGGGTATTTCGCTGTAATGTTACTTCTCCTTTTCTTGGTCTGTGATCACTAAAAAATCTAAGTTTTGAGAAAAAGACAAGCCAAAATGCTGCCAGACACAAACTAAGGATCAATTTAGCATATACTAAGTATATGCTAAATTGATCACTGACCAAGAAAGGGAGAAGTAACTTATTCATTCGTCACCCCATATTCCCATTTTTTTTAATTGATCATCTCCAACTCAGTGAGCTGCCCAACGATGTCGGTCACATGATGGTTTCTATTGAACGACTAACCAGACTTGTCCTTAAAAGAGTCAACATCAACGCTAATTAGGTTTGGTGGAAACACAAACACCGATGGTCAGTAATTAAAACAAGTCCTAATTTCAAATTATAATTTCTTGTTGATGTTTTCTCTCTGAATCGATCTTGTTATGTTTGATTAAATTGATTAAACTAATCAAAAATTATTTTCCTTCACGGACACTAAATGGTTGCTGAACCAACTAAATTGTCTGCCTTTCAATGTATTAAAGGACGGCAAAGTCCAGTCGTTTCTACTAGAAGAGAATCAGAGTCCCCAAGGAGGAATATAGGAAGTCTGAAGAGGGAATGAGACTACTAAGAAAGAAATAATAGGCGTGGCGAATGTTTTTGGTTTAAGAGTAACAGGGATATGTGACGTATCATGGAGTATAACTATTAACCAAGGGTCTTGGTTTTCCTTACCAGTGTTGATTATTAAAATTATTTCAAGTTTACTTATAACTTTTTGGCGTCGTGTTTTATTATAAGCTTCTATAAATTATTTGATTTTCGCTTTCCAGAATTGATTTTGAGGGGATTCTTTTTCTAATATAATCAGTAACGACTACCACGGACTTTACTTATTATAAAACCGTCTATCTATACGCAAAATGAAATAGTTAATTGAAATTATCCTTCGTTGCAACATACTTAAATGGAAGTTGGAAAACTTCTTATCTTATTGAAAAACGAGAGCGGGGGAATCGCCTAAAAAAGGTCGGAAACCACAACCATAGTCGCTGGTTATTATGATCATCAAAATGGCTGAGAAAAGAAGGCGCTGATTAGTCAGTTAATAGAAACAGTCGCATGACTAACATTCTCAGACCATGTCGTGTTAGGGAGACCTACAAAAGAATTGGAAAAAAAGGATGATCAATGGAGTTATTTCTTTCGACTTTTGTTGGACAATGATCACAAAAATCCTTGAATTTTTATAAGAAAAATCATGAATGCTTCGGACAAAAACTTAGGGATAAATTTAACAGACTAACATTGGAAATTGAAAATCTCCCACTAAAAACCTATTCAGAGGGAGAAAAAGAATGTTTCTTGTAAACAAAAAGGGAGTAAATGTTGAAATTTTCAGCCCTCTAGCTTTATCAGTGCGTCTTCTACAGGTGATACATACATACATAATTAACCAGACCAACTTGAGAACTGAAGAAACCTATGATGTTAGTTTCTGATTCTATTTGGAGCAAAAATCAACCTCGCTGTCTTCTCAGTTGAACCCTTTTTTTCTTTGACGGAGATTTAATAATCTTTTCGTCGCCCTGTAACACAGCGTAGGATCGTTGAGGCCATACAACTATGATTTCATCATAGGTGCGTCAAGATCGAGATAGACAGACAAAGCCAATAGCTCCTCGGATTAATGAGTAAGTATTTGCTTAAGGTTCGTATATTTCATTATATTCGAATTGTTCAAATTATAAAAGGGAAATAATCAATAACGCTGATATGCAGCTGCTACTATCTTATCTCTGACAGTTACATTTTAGCTTCTAAGAACATATTTCATCTATTCTAGGGTTACGGTAGGGTTTAGAGTCAAGATTGCAATTAACTGCAAAAAAAATCATACATTTTCTCTATATTTACACAACTACAACGAATATATATTTGCGACAAATAACAAAAAAATTTCAAACATTTTTCTATTTGCTATTTCTGATACTCTTCTCATCTCTTGCAAATAAGTGGTGAAAAATGATAAAAAAGGTTTCGATTCTTTGGTGAAATTTGAGCTTCTACAGTTGCATAAGTCGAGGTTTTCATCTTTGATGCATGCAACAGAAAGTTATTGGGAGTTGTCTCTTGTGAGATGCTCCACTAACAAGAATATAAGTTTGTAGAATTTTTAAAGATACTCTAACAGATTGGACATCATAACATGGATAAATAATCATAATTAGCAGCAAATTGAATACTACTCCCATTTCAATGTAGAATAATCAGTATTTACCAGAAGACTACGTCGCTGAAAGTTAAACATTGTCGAAGGTAAAAGACTCATCTTAACAGATGTATATAGCTTTCTCAGACTTCAACTGCATGATTTTATCATTGAGCCCAGACTAAAAAAAAAAAAAAAACACTTTTGAAAAAATCCGTTTTAGCTATAAGCAAGAAGGAAGCAAAGTTGTCTCCCGCGTCACACGACAAATGGGGGAGTGGTTTTGTCTTTATTCTTTAAAAGTTCGAAAGACTCAATCGTTGTTTGCAGTAATTGTTAAAAAGGTTGAAATTCTAGCCTGACGTCCAGGACTGAAGGGCACCAATGGACTCGCTATTCATGCACAGCCTGGGATATAAGTGGGTACATACCTTTCCCAAAGTCATTAGTGCTAAGTGAACGCAAAATGTCACAGCCATTGATCAAATCCATTCTCCATGCTGTTAACCATTACGCCACATGCACCTCTGAACAGGAACCCCTTGGTCATTGGTTCCCATCCTTTTCAAGGTTTTCACACACTTTTGTCAATAAGATTACTAATTTTCCCGTCTTCCTTTTGAGTAAGTTACGACAAAAAATCGATTTCAAAAAAATATTTTCATGTGTAATTATACATCTTATCAAAAATAATTGGTTTATTTTTATAATTCTTCTGTATTTGTTACGTGAAAAGAGGCAAACAACAAAAAAAAACAAAACATAATTTGAGAGATAATGTTTTTACCTCTCACCTTTTTGCCCCATTCACCCCTCAGACTACCGAAAATTATTCCCCCGGTTTGTAACCACTGGGGTGTTATTGGGGTATCGCACAGTTTACAAGAGCGTTTATGCTTCAAGTAGGCATAACAATTTTCGAGTGATAATATCTGGAAATCCATTCTCTATCTACTGACAATGGAACGTCACTGAAGTGTCCCCTCCCGGGCACATGCCTGCGTGAAGCGAATGGAGATCCTGGGATCTCCTGTCGTCAGAATACCCCCCCCCCCGCTGCCTTGCTGATTTAGTCCAGAGAAAATAGAAAGTGATGCATTTAGCATTGGTTTTGCTGCAGGACTCACTAGAAGGGCGTCAAATTGAGCGTCAAACTTCTTTAAAGAGGCTCCACTCCTACACAACTTACTGACCGGCTACCCCCATGCTTCGACCCACCGATCTTTGCAGCCACCCCCGAGAATCTTCCAGCCGAAGTGTGAATTGAGCGTGTAATTATGTTTTGCTCACACCTATTCTGGTTATCGATCTCAAAAGGTGAGTGTGCCAACTGGTTTTGAGCAGAAGTTGATAGTCGGTGACACAGTCGGTGCCTAAGGATAAGGTGGCGTGGCTCTACGAATAACTGACGAGTTTTTGGTTAATCTCCAATTACACTCAACTTCTTTGTTCTTTCCTGTTATTTCTTAAATTCGTTTCTCTTCCACTCGATAGTCACCCATTTTAGAAACCATTTATATTTCTATTTTCATTTTAACCCAAAGGAACAATGATAGTACTTGCAGTTGTCCAGAAATACATGTTGTTTTGAAACTGCGGGTCAGAAAAGTTATATGAACTATAACCACACCACCCTACCAAACTAAAAAAAAAACAAGAAAAACTGTAAGGCATGATTCAGTCAATGTATGCGCCATTGACTTCGATACTACTTTTATTAAACATTATTCAGCCTATCAAATCTTCTAATGAAAATTTATTACAGTTCACCGAGTCATTACTTTCCAATGAACAAATAAAATCGAAATGAATCGAAATTATCACATCAAGTTCTTAAGATATATTGCGTATCACTTTTAGTTCTGTTTTTTCAAGTTTATTCCAACTAAAAGAACAAAGATAGAATTTTGTAGTTGTTCAGGAACATCTCGTTTCAAAAATGTTTGTCAGGAAAGTAAAAGAAAAAAGTCTTCTAAAGCAGTTCTATAAAAAAAAGTGTGATACGCTTACCGGTGACAGTTGCTTTCAAGATCAGTTTTCAGCCTTTTGTAGCTCTATTCGAAGAAGATGCTAATGCAGTCAAAAATTTGATATCGAAAAAAAATATTTAAAAAACAAAAAAAGAATTGCATTTTTGTTCTTTCCCATTAGTTCCCACCCGACAAAAGCTTTCATAACCATCAGGTATAGATATGCTAATTTTATTTCATTAATACCCTTCCTCCGGGGTAAGGAGTTTGGGTTGGGTCTTTTTCGATGGTCCCACCACGGAAACGATAACCCTAACATTTTTGATTTTTGTTCCGTATTTCAAAATTATGTAGGCTAGCTCTCGGTGAGGACCAAAAAAAAAGTACTTGATGTTAACGGCTGTGAGGTGGGCTGAGAAAATTTGGGATCTCCCACCAGGTGTAGTATTCAGTATCCGAACTCCGATGATAACCAGGAGTTTGGATGCTGATTTTCAAATCAGGCAGGCCTAACCCGCTATGGGAGCAACATAATTCTTCAGTCCAAATCATCTTCAATCTGGGGTTGTGCCGGACTAAAGGAAGTCTACAAGTGATCATTAAATGTTTCTCAATCATTTCTACATTTGTTAGTGTGCTACATTTTCCTACGAAACTCTGATGTAGTCACATTTTGTAAAAAAAAAATAAAAAAAATGACAATATTCTGCTGTGGTCTCTCGTCATACTCTCAAGGAATTGTTCCTCTTGAAAGTGACTTGGTTCTGCCACAACCCGTCCATCAGGTCAAGTTCCAGAGAGCTGCCTCCAGGGAACGCCTCCTCATTACACTTAAAGGAATAGGGTCAGGTTCATTGTCTGATGCAATCCAAAGAGAAGCGACGATGCAACTACGATTTGTTTTTGTCTCTACCAACATGCACTCATGTGGTTTACGAATTTAAAGTCAACCTTGTGTCACATTTTAACACCCTGCAGCGGATAAATACGGGTCTCTCGTTATTTCAATCAAAAGCTCTTTAGCTATTTTGAGCCAACGATTATCAAATATAAGTGATAACATTGATTTTGTCTTCTTCCTTCAACTTTTGATCGGATAAATTATTAACAATCATTGAATATCTTCAGTTCTGTCTCTATAGACAAAGAGACGTCTTCTACCGGGTGCGTGTCTGGGCAAAGGATGTGAAGATCCTGGAATGCCCAGTGGAAAGAATCTCATTCTCGGTCGCGCTGATGTCGTACAAATGAAAACAAAAATGAATACGTCTGGTATCAGCTTAGGCATCAAACTACCTCAAAGGGGCTCTACTTCCTAGTTTAGAATCAGTTGTCTTTCTCCTAGATTGGTTGCCATCCTAATCCCAGAGAGCTCAATCTACCCTGCTATTATACCTGTAGCTGGTGCCTCTCCAAACAACATTATGCGTAGTGAGCATAAACAGCCTCAACTGGAGTTTGAACTTGGGTCACCGAACTGTTACCTCCCGCGTCAATCGCACCTCCACATGGTAATTAGATATTGATTAAAAAGTGATAGGTTTTATGTCATTAGGCAACGACCAGGACTCACCAGAATATAATTTTTATACCTTTGACCTTCCTATCTTCAAACACGAGCGACGTTTTTTTGGTCAGAGATTGGAATCGCCATTTTGTTATTTCGACCTTTGACTCAGAAAATACTTTGAGCAAGCTTTTCTTCGTCTCAAATGGTGACAGTTTAATTAGGTTTGTCATGAGTAGAAGCGTAAATTTGGTTCCCAGTTCGGAAAGAGTTTTTGTTGTCGGGTCAAAAAGTGAGCGATCAATACAAAAAAAAAAACAAAACAAAACAAACTTTGGTATTAATTGGCAAAGTAATAATGAACTTAATTATCAAACACTGATTAAAACCAAAAAGCTTTTTCTCTTTTTATGATATGATAGATAATATGAACCGTCAATTGTTAGCACAGTTTTAAAGTTTGCCTGGCAGGCTACTGGTATGTGTGTATCACATGTAAAGACTACGCCGATGATGTCAGTGTCGAAAGTTTGAAAATTTGAACACCTATCCATTATTGTGTCTAGAACCTACCCCCAATTTTTTTGTTTTTAAGATCCCCCTTCTTGATAGGTTTTTAGTGGGGATCAAATTTTCGATGTAAATTTATTCTAAATTGACCCCTTAGTTTGTGTCCAAAGGCATTCACAATTTTGAAAAAAATATCAACTTTTTTAGTGATCACAGCCGCTAAAAAGACAAGTGAAATAACTTTTTCATTAACCACCCTTATCCCCAAATATGATTGGACTTATGAAATTCTAACTCAAGAAGATATTATTCAAGTTCGATCTTGACACTTCGAGAAGATAGTTTCCGTATGAACATTAGTCTCTCAAAATTGATCTCTAAGGTACCGAACTTACATATCATCATCATCATGTCGTCCATCATCGGAGATAGAGCTCCCCAAAAGATTAGCCAAACCTCCATATTATAGGCGTTTCGGATCAGTAGATTCTGAACTTGACCAGTTCGTCTGATTTTCTATCAGTGGTAGTTTTGCATATGATCTCTGGTGATCCTCGTTGTGAGTTGTGATGTCCAGCAGCTGGCTGACATCCTTGCAACATGACCAGCCCATTGCCATTTGAGTTATCTAATTGATGCTATATTTCTGACCACTGTTTTTCTCTCATATACTAAGTTGTCGTGATCCGTGGAGGTCACATGGAAAACCGTGGCCGACAAAGTATGGCGTGACGAAAGTATTCGCTCCACGACGCCCATGACAGAGAGCTCAGCCAAATCTTGGGGTTCCATGTCCAACAACAGACGCTAAAGGATGCTGCTGCTGCTGAGACTCCTAAAAATTATTTGGAAAAACATATTTCATAAACGCAGTTACCTTGACACCATTCGTCATCAATCCAAAGATCCAATCAGAATATTTGGCAAACTCCCATGTCGAATGGTTACCAGAACCCAACCCCGTAAACACAGTACCCTTATCTCTGTAATGGCCATTATCCCACATTAACTAACCTCTGTAGATCAAAAAAACAGGTTACCCGATGTCAGACCTATGGGTTGCTTTGGTTCATCAATCATACAGCAGACATATTTGATTTGGGCGCTAAAAGTCTTATAAGATTTTATTGATTCTCTTACTAGATAGCCAAGTGGCTATAGAATCTTCTCACTAAGCTCGTGTGTATGTGTTTTTGTGTGTATGTGTGTCTCCTTAGGTCCCCTTTGTCACGTTTATTTTGGCTACAACCTTGCAAATTTGCATGAGTACACCGCTAAGCACCATCTAAAAACAGATTTATGTTTTTCAAAAAAGTGATTTTTGGGTCTCTGTGGTAATTTTGGAGCAACAATGCCAAAATTTTGCACTTGTGTTTTTGATTATTTTTGATCATTCGTTCTGGTACACGCGCGGGCTATGGTTATTAATTTTCGGGAGGAACGGATATCGACCATATTTTTGTGGACTGACCAACGAGATTGGGGCAGATTGGATCGATCCCAATTGGAATATAGGTGATTAATCCACAATTATTCACTTACGAGTAGTTAATAAACCATTTATGAATCGAAATTGAGTTTAATATTACGACTCAGAAAAATTACTTTGTTATTATTTTGAAATATAACATGAAATATGTTGTTGCTTTCTTTAGGGGGGGTATTTTCAATGTAAGGTTATGCTAAATGGACCCCTTAGTTTGTGCCTGGCAGTATTCACACTTTTTTTTCTTAAATATAAACTTTTTTTAGTGATCACTCTCAACAAAGAGCGAGAAGTAACCTATTCGTTGTTCATCCTTTTTGCAAATTTATGAATCGATCACCCCCAACACGGCATGCAGCCAAAAGATGTTGCTCAAACGACTATTCCTTATTATTGACTAACCAGATCTGTTTTCTAATCATTTAAAATCATATAAAAGAATATTTTCCATTATGAATAAAACAAACTTCAACATAATTCTCATCGCATTACACTGAAGATGAAGAATCAATGTTGAAGATGAAATAGATTATCAAGTATTTTAATGAGTTTATCCTTCCAATATCAACTGTTACATGAATCATTAAAAATAATGAAAAATGAATTATATAAACTTCAATTGATGATCTGCATTCAACCTCAATTGCTTTAATTTCATATACATTTGGAAATGTCCGATTCTCAAGGTATTTTAGTGATTGCTGTATAAGGTGATCTTTGAAGTTTAATTTGATACACGGCTGGCTAGTAAATATTTCCTCTGATCAATAGCTTCATATGGTATAATAGTAATCACGTTAAAAGAAGAACACTAACAATTTTATCTGAAATGAAACAAAAAACGTTTCTGATATCATTTATATATCATAATTTTCATTCATCTTTATATTTCATATTGCAAAATAATTTAAAATTCAATCCACAGCACTGAGAGGAGAAATATCAAATTATGTATCCAAGAATAAAAGCAGAGAGTATGGCAACTGACAAAACAACTCAGAAAATCAAACACAGGATAAAGATGTATATGATGATATATCTATGAACAATAGATATGAACGAACTTTGGTAGACATGACCAGAAACGTAGTTAGGACAGAACAAACACTCCAGCTGCAATGGCTCCCAAGAGTTTTCCCCCTTCTCCGAAAAAAATATGCTTTAAATGTTTATCCTATTTTCAATGCTTTTTCAGTGATTCTGAATTTATTCAAATATGATATATTATTGATCCATTAAGAACTTTATTAATTAAACGTCATAATTTGAAGAGCATTTTATTTTTGTTCAGACTGTTCGAAAATAATAACCAAACAAAAGAAAAAACACCCAAAGAGGTGTTGTGCGTAGAGCTCTATCAATGTTGAATTAGGCCCTGTATGTATCAACAGACAACAGATATGAACAGTCCCAGAGAGATTGAAAAAACATCACACAAAGGATAAAAATAAAAACAAAGCACTTTCGCCTAGTAACGTAATACAAGCCATCACATGACCAATTTAGAAGCATGCTGTATTGGGGATGATAAATTGAATATTGGGAAAAGGAGTGTTCGATGAGCGAGTTAATTCTCTCACCTTTTTTGGGCAGTGATCTCTAAAAACGTCTATTTAAAAAAGAAACGACGCAAAGGGATCAATTAGTAAATATTTGAATCCAATAATAAAAAATCATGCTGGGTGAAATGTAAAAAATAAAACATTTTTTTTTCTCGACGTAATATGGAATGAATTATTTTTTTTTAGCTGGACGAACTTAAAAACTGAAGAAACCTATGTACACAATTTCGGTTGACAGTTACTAATAAAATGTCGAAATCATTGTAAGAAAAATCAACGATAAAAAACAAAGCAAAGAAAAAATTGTTTATGGGACATTAGGATTTTGCGGACTACAAAAAGAATATGTTTGTCAGATGATTCAAAGTCACAAACTTTTATCTTGTAATAAAATTGATGAAATAAAAAATAAGACTTTTTACCTTGAATAACGATAATGAAAAAAGAAAAAAAAACCTCCATAGACAATTTATTATGTTACATAGATACAGACTATTGATCCATAAAGAACTTCACTTTAATTAAACATCATACTTTTATGAATACTCTATTTTTGCTTTAGTTATACCCAAAAATAGATGGCCAACAGTAAATGTTATGCACTGGGCCCCATCAAAGTTTAATTCCGCCCTGGACGTCACAGTAACGGTATTGTAAGTCACCAACAAAGATTGTATTACTTGCTTGCAATTGGATTATAAGGTTTTCTGACATTGATGTGAAGTAAAAACACAACAAAAGGGAGATAAAATGTGGAAAACATTGTAGAAAGAAATTGGTTTCTGGGACATTAAGACAGGATTTTGCCGACCTGAAGAGATTATATGTTCGTTGAATGATGTTAAGGAAGTAACAAAATTTTATCTTGTAATAAAATCGATGAAAATAATAAAACTTTTTACCTTGAATGAGGATAATGGAATAGCCAAAAAAAAGGGGGGGGGCAATAAAAAACAAAAAATAAAAACAAAAAAAAAAACCCGCAGAACATTCGAAAAAAAAACCCCCGGAGATTCATGAACCATAAATGTCAAAAAAGTTCTGGACTTTGAAACCTGAAACAATCTTTGTGGTCTACATAAAATGACAGTCCGAAGTGCCAGTGCAGCCAGAGTATTAAACTGGAGAACACGAGATCTACACATAGATAGTCTTGCCAACTTAGGGGCAGAGTCATTCCTTATCAAATCACCTGATTTTATGAACTTTCCCCTGACCACTCCCTCCGATTCTGTAAAAAATATCACATCCCACCAAAACTAAACATAACGAAATCCAAAATATTAGATCTGCATCTATAATAGATTTTTAAATGGAAAAAAATTTTTTTAACTTAATTTCATAAATTTTACTGCACGAGCCTTTACATCCAAACTTCGACATTTAGAGCTCCTTTGATATGGCATAAGGGATAAGGTCTCCTGTAAATTTAAAACATGTAATAGAATCAAATGTATTGTTAAGTACTTTTCCGTTTTTACAAGTCTCTAAAAAAGGCCGAACATCCTAAACATAAGACGATACCAACTTTGAGAGGTTCTCACTCAAATATTATACGAGATAAAGCACTCATAGTTTTTCCTATCATTTATAACATAGATCTATGCCGTCCATAACGATATTTATTAATGTCATGAAAGTGTCAGAACGATTGATATGAAACTAGATTTAAAAAAAAAAAAAGATATTCAAGACTGATCGTCGGCGAAAAAAGTTGAAATGTTTTGTTCTCCCGGATCCGATTGCTGTTAAAATTTAACTGCAAACAGATTGAGTTAGTTGCCGGCAAAAAAAAAAAAAAAAATTGCATACTTCCACATCATTTGTTCAGAGCTGGGTTTCTTGACTTTTTTGTCCACATGCACCCCTTCTTCAGCTCAACTCTGGTACCTTTGGGATGATACAGCTCACCTTGTGAAGGCTTTCAGCAACATGAACATTTACATCAATTGATTCAACGTGTATCTTCCAAAAAGAACATTGCATTTCATTATGTGATTCCTTATATTGACTAATCTCATGATGAATCGTTTGCATGAAGACCTACGCATACTTTTATGTCGAATAATACGATAACAATGAGGGAAATTACCAATGACAAGTCCAAGTGTTGCAGGGTCAAACTCCATAACTACTCCGACTGAAAATGATTACTGCAACTTTTGTATTGTATATATAATGGATCCAAAATTATGAGTATCTATATTTTTAATTTAAATGTATTTATTCATTAAAACGAAGTAAGCCCTTTTGTATCTCCAAAATGAATTTTGTAGATACGTGAGACTTATTAATTTAACTCAGCTGGTAAAAGACCAACCTACCGATCAGTTGGCTAAGATTTCAAATCACACTACGGGAACGCTAATATTCACTTCCCTGACTTTGGCGAAGGTTGCTCACGTTGTTCATGTTACGATAGAAGTCAACTCCAATTTTTCTTTATAATATTTTTTTTTCAATTCACTATGTTGGAGTAACCTCCCCTTAATTTTTGATTTGTCCTTCATAAAAATTCTTCGTAGGGTTATGTTGGAAGAAGTGGGTGTGCACAGCGTGTATTCAGGTCAATGATGACAGGTTTTCATGGAGTTTTCATAGACCGCAGAATTCAAATGGTGTCTTGCCCCGGAGAAGACGGGTACATCAGAGAAAAATAAGTGTTTATGCTGACCTAAAAATCATTTCGGATAAAACGACTGTTCACAAGTAATATTTGTCGCCGGGAACAACATTTATTTATTTTCACGGCTTAATTAAGGCACGTGACATCATCATCAATCTGTCAACGTCAGTCGTTGGACATAGACCTTCCCCAGAATTCGCCATACTTCTGTAACGTGGGCGTCGCGGAGCCAGTACTTGTTGAATTTGTCTAGCTTGTCTCTCAATCCAATACTCTGCAAGCGTCGGTTGCGCATGTGGTCTCCATGGATCTATGGTGTGAGTTGCGATTTGAGTTTTTCAATGGGTTCCATAATTTCCCTGACTCTTGTCTTTTCTCAGATGTGTTGTGCTATTTTGTGGTCTCTCCACGTGAGGTTTAGCATGATTTTTTCATATGCACGTTGTATGTTTCAGGTCTGTCTTTCGGTTAAATTCCATGTTTCAGCTCCGTAAGTGACTATCGGAAGCATGCATTGGTTGTATACCCTAATTTTTAGGATTAATGGGATCTTGTTTTTGAGGCTTGCCATCCTCGGGTGATTCTTTGCTTGATTTCTTCTTCTTGCTTTGAAGGTTTCATGGAGATTGTCCGAGGTAGATGTAGTGGTCTACTTTCTCCAGGTCTGCGCCCTTATCTATATCCCAATCAAAGGGCCTTTCCCATAGTAGCCTATGCACAGCCTATGATAGACAGGGGGCACTGAAAGTCGAAGCAACGGTCGCTACTTTCGTCTGGAAGGGAAGATGCTCCACTTTTCTCTGGTGCTCAAGGCCGACTTTCTCGTGCTCTTTCCGTTTCTTTGCCTTCTATCTTTCATCTACAGTGTTGCGTTTTCTGACATCACGTATAAGCTGCTGAACCCCTGATGTTGAGAAAAGGGAAAATGAATAAGACACTGAATTGTAACTACAGCATTTGCTCCTTTTTTTGTCTCTACTTCTTTTCGCCTTTACTGTGGATACGCAATACGCAATACGCTATCACATCAGCTCCATCAGTAGCTCAGTACACTGCAAGACTCACCATCACAATCAATAATTGAACAGCCGTTGCATCAAAATTTGAGGTCATGGAAAAAATTCCATCGGAATAAATTCTATGACGTTATGGTCGTTTTCAACTGGAAAACATCATAAAAAAAAAATTAAAAATAAATCTAGAAACATCTAGATTCTCCAAAATCTAAATGTTCCAGAATGAGATCCCAGGTTGTAACGTTCAGACTAAATTCCGAATACTTGTCATTTGATTAATACAACAATTGAAAGATGATGTAAAGTTCCTTGCTAAAAGTTTTGAGTGATTGGCGAATTCATTCAACGAAAAAACAAAAGAGGGAAACGTATGTCCTGATTGAAACTAGAAGAATCTTCCCTTGTATGATTGTTTCCGTTTAGTGTTGGGATAACAAGTTCTCATTTCAGATTCTGCAAACAAAAACATTGAAAGATACGTCCACCATACGTGGTAGAAGTAGCAGTGGAAAGAGGAGAAGAGAAAGTTGGCCATTTTTCAGTCAATAGATTCTGATACTTGTAAAAAATTGTCATTTGGAAATATTTCCAATAGAAATCCTAAGTGGCCATTTTTGGATTTTTTTTAAAGGCATTTTTGGATTTTTTTTAAAGGCATTTTTGGATTTTTTTTTAAAGGCATTTTTGGATTTTTTTTTAAAGGCATTTTTGGATTTTTTTTTAAAGGCATTTTTAGATTTTTTTTTAAAGGCATTTTTGGATTTTTTTTTAAAGGCATTTTTGGATTTTTTTTAAAGGCATTTTTGGATTTTTTTTTAAAGGCATTTTTGGATTTTTTTTCAAATACAAAAATGCAGATTCCGTACATTCTATTATGACCTCATAGTAGCGGGAATAAAAAAATCTTTTAATGACACAATTCTTCCTTCCTTCTCTCTATCAATTAAGTTGATCGGTATCGACCGACTGACCGACCAACAAAAGTCTTATTGAGATGCGTTGACACATCTAGAAAGAGACCTTGTTTATCTTGACTTTTAAAACAATGTACAGGACTTTCGCAGCACACATGTCCTGCCACTGCAAGAGACTCCGATCACCGGAAGAGAGTTTTTAAATTTTCGTGGCCGTGTTGTCATGTCAATTTCAGTCATACATGAACAGACACACGAGTTGCAGTTTTTCAATGTTACTAAGTGCATAAAAATGTCGGCACCCTTGAAAAAGATTGTTGATTGCTGGTATTCAAACATCATAGCAGCTAATTCTATTATTTGAAACTTAAATCAAGCTGTGGAGGTCAGACAAAATTACGAAAATTGTCATTTGATTAAGACAACAATTAAAAGATAATGACCGATTGAGAATCCATTCTGGTGCGAAAATGTGAATAATATCATCAACAGGAGACAAAGAATCATTAAATGAACAAAACCAAGAATCACCAATGGCCATTGATGTTTGTAATTCAATGTTAGAACAATTAAAACTTCTGTTATTTTATAAACTCAAACTTAATTCCAAGTCGAAAGCTGGAGTTGACTTAGTTTTTCTCTCACCATATCAGCAAGAACAATAACAACCTTATTTGGGGCAGGGGGCTCTTCATTGATTGCATTTCCAATATTAAGATTTTTTGTATTTAAATATAGTTAATTCTAAAGGGCAAATTTTCAAGGGATTTAATTCATAGAAACTGCGAAAGAGGATCTATAATCTTAATCTTTTATTCATTTTATCAGATTTCTCGTGAACTGCAGATCCAAATACATGTACGATAATGAATGTACCAACCAGAGATTTTAAAATATGATAAAAAAAAAAACAAAACAAAACCAAATCAATGGACTTCATTTTTTTGTCAATATCTAATCAAGATGCCACATAATTATATTTTTTCGAGCCTTTGTATGAGTTTTTCGAACCTATATCGGTCTATAAAACATTTTTATTTCTAGAGTTATCTGGAAAGGAGACGCAGCCATTTTTCTAAAGCCGGTCTTATGCTACCGTATTTTGGACCCGTCAAATTGAAGATTACCAGAGGAAAATCTGAAAATTGATCAATGAAAGATTCCTGGGAATTGTCCAGTGCAAACAGATCGATATTTCTGGAATACTAAACCAGGTATTATCATCAGAATCAATAAACTCACGTCCCCTCCCCCCCTAAAAGAACCTCGCCAATTTTTGATATCGGAATATCATGTGACAGAAGAATATCAGAATAAAAGAAAGAAAGAGACAATGAATTCCTTAAAGGATGCGAACTTATCAAATGTGATAAGAAGAAAGATGGCACCTTTGTGGAAAATCAAAATACCGGGGAAGCAGGTGCATGGTGCAAAAGATGCTGAGAAGTTATAAAAAAATGTCGAAAATAATTCGATTAGAAATATAGAGAAATTATATATATATATATGTATATATATATATATATATTGATGATTGACAAATGTAATCGCGCACTTTCAAAATCCAACCAAAATTTTGCAGATTGAAATGTCGGGAAAATCTTCCGAACAAAAAGATTAAAACATTCAATGCTGCCTTGGATAGAGCAACATTTTTACTTATACACAACTCAATATCACGTCTTCTGCTCAGTGCCATAAGATAGAAACTGGGTCATGCATGTTGACGTAGCTATTTACATTGCCATAAACAAAATAAGGATTTTGAATAGTGACCTCTAAAGATTTGTGCTCTACGATATTTGTACCTTGCATCTGACCCTGTGCCTGCCTTAGCCAAACGATGTAAATATATGGTGTCCTTAAATGGAAAAGAAACAAAAAACAAAAACAAAACAAAAACAAAACAAAACAAAAAACACCTTGGACGATATATCAGCACGTCCTTACAGCAGAATTTCATTTGGATTAAAAGTTTACCGACCCTTCTTTCAATTTCTTCAGTTTTTAGCGGGTGTCCACAGAAAAAGAATTACATACATCAGGCAACAAGACGGAAATTAAAACGATATTGACGGCACATTTAGAACGAGCAAAATCATTCACATATTCAACAGCATAAAACTGATCTAATCACGACTAGAGTACAGGTTTAACGTCTTTCATTTGGCAAGCTTCGGGTCTGGAAAATGCCGAACTATAAAAATCGACTTTCAAGACATATCTACTGAAGAAAAAAATGCTGGTTTTGTTTGTTAAAATTATACAAAGCAGAAGATCAGACCCCATACTATGAAAACTTTTTACAGAAGTTCCTTCTAATTCATTCAGTAACTCCACCTTTCCAAGCATAATGTTTTATGCTCACCTATTCCAGCCCTAGGGATATCTTCTGTACCACTAAGTCTCTTTGATGACATTCTGAAGGGCTATAGCTGAGTATATGAAATTAACGGGACTAAGTCTGTAAAAAATTCGACAGCAGGGTAAACAAAGTTTGGTGCCTCAGCGCTGCTAACGGCACCGCACTGCTGGCAGATCCACAAACTAATGGCGGTAAGTTTCTCGAGGCATTGATGTGTGACTTTCCAGTTATATTCCCTTTTTCTTGGCAGAAGACACATTTCAACTTTTTAAAAATCATTTTAAAAAAAGGGTACCACGCTATTAAAACTTTGATGTGTGATGTTCAAATTCCACTTTGTTTTCTTTTGTAGAATGCACTACAAACGTTCTGAAAGTTTTTTTACATTTGAGTTTTTACCAACGAGGATATATAAAAAAAATCAGTTTTTCATAATAAAAATTGAAATAAAAGATTAGAGACAGTCTTATTTTGTTTCTTTTTCGTATCATACCCCCCCCCCACAAAAAAAACTTTAACTAAAATTTGGAAAACAATGGCAAATCATTTCTGGAAGTGATTAAACAGTTACTCGAGAACATCTTTAACTCTTGTCGAAGAATCTGTTTTCTTTGAGACAAATTCTTTTATCACACTTTAAATCGGTGTAATTGTTCGAAATAGGTTCACCAAAACATTATACCGATATTTTGCAATGGGGGTAACTTAAATAATGACTGTAAATGGCAAAAGCGCGTATTACGTAGACAATTTAGTACAAATCAAAATCCATTTACGTGAGTTTGTGAAGGAGAAAGAAAACCATTTTTTCTATTAATTTCAAAAGTTCATTTATTTTTGAGTTATAAATATGAGAAAATAGTTTTATGTTGTAAATTGTAACCCAACACTAGACTCTCAATTATTGTCTATTCATAAGTTTGATAAAATACCGTTTCAAATATTCAGAGTTTTCTGCTTCATTTTGTTCTGTTATAGTTTAACAGACGCAGCAGCTAATCGTGTTCAAGTTATCTCTTTTGCAAAATATTTGATTTGGTGAATATATCCAAAGCAATGACCTAAATTCAAATCTGATTCAACACTGAAAATTTCTCGTTGCTTTTGCTACAAACTAATCGGATGGATTTTGAGCAAGAATTATCTGATCTAACATGTTTCACTCACATTTGAAGCTTGAGCAGAATTGACAAAATAGTAGGCGAGAGAAAATAATCAAAGAAATTCACCAAAGAATCGAGAAATCATAAAGAAGACGAGAGACGTCTTACTTATATCAGATGAGAAACAAAATATTTTTTGTCATTAATTGTATTGGATGAGATTTAACAAAATGCTGATATTTGGCAAGGGAGATAATTGAAAGAGATGCTATGGCTGCTATTTCTGTTGAGAATATTTGGAATCGACTATTTTTTTTTGAATGGCTAAAAATGGCTAGATTTTTACCGATGTTCATTAACGTTATTTTCGACAGGGTTAGTTGGCAGGTTTGAAATCGGAGTTCATGGGTTGAATTGGAATCAGGGTTAGCAGGTGAGTTTTGAATCGAGGTATGGAGAGACCACAAGACAGCACAGTACATCCGAGAAAAGACAAGAGTAAGGGACATCATAGAATCCATTAAAAATCTCAAATGGCGGTGGGCTGGCCATGTTGCAAGAATGGCAGACAATCGATGGACGTCGCAACTCACAACATGGATCCCCCGAGACCACATGCGCAATCGAGGCCGGCAAAATGTTAGATGGAGAGACGAGCTAGACAAGTTCAGGAAGTACTAGCTCCATGACGCCCATGATAGGGAAGTGTGGCAAATCCTGGGGAAGGTCTATGTCCAACGACGGACGCTAAAAGACTGATGATGAAGTGAGTAAGTTTTGGTATTGTGGTTAGAAGGTAAGCTTGAAATTGGGGTTAACACGTAGACTTGGAATTGAGGTTAGTAAGTAGGCTTGGGGTGTAGGTTGTAAACAGGTTTGGAATTAGGATGATTAAGTAGGTTAGTGGGTAGGGTAAGAGGTTAAGGTTAGCAGGTACGTATGTTTTGCTACAATATGCAAGAGAGATTAAGTAATTGATCGATTGTAACAAATTATCGTTTGATTTAATCATTTTTTTTCTTTTCGTCCAAAATTTATAAGAAAAATGCATTTTCAAATGTTTATATTTCTCGTTTCCTTTTTTTTTGTAATTCTTTTTTTAAATCCTGCAATTTTTAGCCAATTTTCCCCATAAGATTCTAACCATTTCAGCCATTAAGAATTGGCCGTTTGAAGATTTGGCCCGTGATTAAAAGTAGTCATAACATCTCTGCGAATTATCTCCCTTGGCGAATATCGAATTTTTTTTCCCCCACCATCTTTTGTTTTTAAGGTGAATTGACGATTACTTGGAGCTATTTGTTCAATTTCTATTTAACAAAATATCTATTTAGATACAACAAAAAATGGTTGAAGTTTACTTTATCAGGAAGCAAAATCCGAACCACTTTCGGATGTGCACGTGCTAAAGCGTTTTATATGCTTCTATTTCGGGAAATAGTCTCCTCGAAGGTAGCAAAACAATAAAATAGAGTTTCATAATTCAATAAATTTGATTCAACGTCGGTTATATTATCAGTCATCAATTTATTTTGAAAAGTAAAAATTGTAAAATATTTTATCTGGTAAAATCGAACAAAACGTCGATATTCGACGAGGGACATTATGGCTGTTATAACGAAGTAAACTTGGGATTAATCGTACTCGAAAACTAGAAATATGAATTAGAATTCATTTTAACCTACCTGTTTTTGTGTAGAATTGCGAGATGTCCGTATTTCTCCGGACGTGTTCTCCACTTTTGTACCGATATTTTCACTAGAAAGAATTTAAAGAATTCTTTTAAAGTCACAAAATCAATTATTATGCATTTTTCTTGTTTACATTGCACCGAAGTCCGTTTTGGGCAAGGACAGAATGTCTCCAAAAACATCGTCGTCTCTCAATGTTTAGATCTGGAAACCGTTTTCTTGTGTCTCTTAGCTTTAGCAAGTTTACACGAGCGATGCACACAGGAGAAATAAGTGTGGGCCATATTCTATCACCAACACAGTTTCGTATTCGCCGATGTGAGTCTTGCCCAGATATTTTTCGAACCCCCCCTTGATAATTTGAAAAAAAAAACAAAAAACAAATAAATAAACAACGTCTACCCGTATTCATTTAGGTGCATGAAGAACATACCAAGATTCAACCAATTTTTGAGGCGTTTTCAGACCATTTGGCGGAGGTATTTAGATATACAATTGTCATTCTGTCATCAGCTTTTGTTTTTCTTTCTGTTTTAATCGTTCAAACAGAATTTTAGTCGTATTTAGTGAGAGAATACCGTTTCCCGTGGCATAAACATCAACGAGGAACCGTTCCTATGCTTTTGTAGGCCCCCCTATACTTTTAGTAAGGAATTAAGTACGAAACTCTCCTTTTAGCTTAATATCCAAAACGTCACCTCCTCTGACGACTTCTATAAAACCCCTGGACGCACATGGTCCAAAGGAGTAGGTCCCCTGGTGGACGCTTTCGTGGCAGAGGTGGTCTAGCTTCTACAGTGCGCTTGGCAACCGTAGCCGCGTCGGCTGGAGCCATCTTTGGACGGATGATTTCCTATTCTTCCCACGTTAAGCTCGACCTTGTATCATATTTTGCTGCTGTGGGACAGCGAATAAACGCCCCTCATTAACTCGGGCACCCCTAGCTGGGTACGCTTCTAGCCCCGGCCTCTGCGGCCGGCCATTCTCTCTCTAACCTTCTCGCTGGCCCAATGCTCCTTGGCGCCAGTATTCCTAGCTGACCATGCCTCTGGCTCCGGCCTTTGCGGCCGGCCACTCTCTTTCCTTCTCTCATGTTCTATGTCTTTCATAGTCTGTTTGTCGAGAGTCTAACAGCGTCTGAGAATAGCCCACTAGTTAACTCACTTACTTGGCAGTAAGGCTCACACACTGAACCTGGTTTCCACGTATCTGGGAGCAATCCAACCATACAGAATCCACGCGTTCAGACTCATCATCATCATCAGTCTTTTAGCGTCCGTCGTTGGACATAAACCTTCCCCAGGATTTGCCACACTTCTCTATCATGGGTGTCACGGAGCCAGTACTTCCTGAACTTGTCTAGCTCGTCTCTCCATCTAACATTTTGCCGGCCTCGGTTGCGCATGTGGTCTCTGGGAATCCATGTTGTGAGTCGTGATGTCCATCGATTGTCTGCCATTCTTGCAACATGGCCAGCCCATCGCCATTTGAGATTTTTTTACTCCGCTACAACTCCGACGCCAACTCTATCAAGACAAGAGAACTCCCAACTTTACAATCTCTTCTCCTAACATTACTTCTCACGATCGATCGTATTAACCTTACCCGTATATGTACCTCATCTTTATTCTCGTATTAAACGTACGTCTCTTCTCTGGCCATAATTCTTGTATGTGTTAATTCCTTTTTATTTCAATGCGCGTCCAACTTCATACTTGGCGCGCATTCCATTCCCTTCTCTTCGTCCAGCATCCTTTCCTTCCACAGCTACAGGGCCAGTGCACTACACATCACCCACGGAGATCCCAAATCCTCGCCTCTCAACAATCCATCGCTGTTTGGATTCAACAATAGACACTACACGCGAAACATTCCTCCGGCAACCCAGCACTGTGTATCACGCTTTTGATGATCGAATCTAAATAAACACAAAACATTGAAGATGACACAGTCTCGTTCTGACCGTAGACTTTTAAAGAAGTGCTTAGGGTGTGGCTCTCATTTCTTTTTTGTTAGTTCCCATCGCACTAAATGATTATAGCTATTATAGCTTGTCATTTTTTTTTTGTTTGTTAAACAGTTGTGGGAAAAAAACATGAAATTTGGGCAACTCTATTATAGTCTTATTGAGGTATTAAACTGGGGCAGGATAATGTGCTATGGGTAGTCAATCAAGGAAGGATTATTTTTTCTTTTACATTTATCAAACAAAAATACAGAGGGCTGAAATAGCTATAATTATTGACCGTGGTAGGGATTAATAAAAGAAATCAGTGCTCTCCAGTCATAATCACCGGGATTTATGAATGGCTTGAATCCACTCCATCTCTTTTTATTGCCATGCTGAGTCAATCAAATGATATTTGGGTCAATTTCAAATTCAGGATATCGAATGCTGATTTTCAGAGCAATTAGAAAGTCATTTCCTACATGGAAAATTTGGGTTAACTTTCTTCCTATTCTCCAATTCAGACCCACTTAGTCGAGTGACAGATTGAACGAAGCTTAGTTAGTATCCCTGACATTAACAAGGTGTAAAAACGCTTTTATAATTTTGAGAAACGTGATTAACTTTGAAACTACTTATTTTTTGTATTGTTCTCTCGTTGTTTCAGTTGATCCATTCTTCTGCCTTCTTCATGTGGGCTATTCAAATGTAATGGTGGTCATTTCAATTGCAGCGACGCTTATAATGTTGGAGCCAGCTGTTTTTTCTCTTCTTTACTTGTTAGGCCAAGATTTCCATGCCGTTTTTCTATTGAGTTGTGGAAGCCATGTCGTTTTAAAAACATAGATAATAGAGAGTTCAATCATCTGCCCCCAAAATCTTTGAATTTACAAGGTGTCTTATTCAGATAGCGATATATTTTTTTACTCTTTCTTTTTTTGTTAGGTTATCTGTGTATATATTCAAACAAATGATAAGAACTCTCACACACACATACATACATATATATGTATATATAAATACATTGTTGAAAATGACTGATATACTCATGTCGCTGTTTTTGATCGAGTATCAAGAGCCAGGAGATAACATTCGCAGAAACTCTATCTATGTTTAGGATTTCCGTGCGGATCTCCTAGAAGACACCATAACTGATTCCAACTAAATGAGAGAACTGATGGATTGTTGTGCCAAGGGACTGTTCGGCGACGGTCCTTATGAATGAATGAACGAATTCTTTTCCACAACTTCTGGCGTTCTGCCGGTTATTGATCGCCCTGAACACTCGTCATCTTGAACCGATCTGCCTTGGAACGTCTATGCCACTGAAAACCCTACGTTCAACGTAGCATTTCGAGGGTAGCAGATTTGCCGAGTTATACACAAAATTTGATGCAGGCACGTTGCTCCAATTTTCAGTCGTCGTAAAAATCACAGAAATGTTTCATACTCCCGCCTGGAAAGAGAAAAATTAAAAAAATACGCATATTACGATTAGATGACACGAAGCTTATTGGCAGACTAACTCAGTTGGCTGAGTAGCAATGAACGTCAGCTGGGTGTGCATTTTCCTACAAATATAGTGTTCGGAATCTTTCTGATAACACCTCGTATATGATAAATAAATATGGCTACTCGTAAAACCAAAATAAAGGACGATATTAACAACCAATTAAAGCTGCTTCTTTCAATTTTTCAGCAGATGAGAATTATTATCGGACCGAAGCGAAAATCGCTCAGAACTATTTGGCAAAGAGGTCTTTGAAATTAGCAGTTTTTTTCGACGTAGTTTCCAGACGAGTTGTCAGATTGAGCTGAAATTTGGATTTGGATACTCTTGGACCAAGATGTAACTATAAAATAAGACCGTGCGCTGGCTACGGCTTCAACTGTCCCAGCTTGGAAACTGATTTTTTTTTAACTGGCACTAAGTACGATAAAATATCTGAATGTATAGAGATGTGCTAGATATTAAATATATGCCAATCAGTTTACTCTGCTTATTTGATATAAATGATACTGTCACTATATATTGAAGGTTTTGGTTGTGTTGTGAATAAAACCTGATTTAATTGTAGGTTATTGGGTTGCTTATTGAAATCGTGTGCTGCCATACAACCAAAACAAAGTAGTCAAAGGTGTGGGTCCCTCGTATAATAGCTTTAAAAAAAACTGTTTTATATTTCTAACTGAAGATATGAGAAATAAAAATAACTTTCCCGATAACTGAATATCATTTGAGATGAAAATTGTACCTCTTGTGATTGAAAATAAAGATTTTCATCGACTGGACTTCGGAGAGAGAGAGAGATGGGAATTGGGTATTGGAAATGATCGATATAAAAAAAAGTTGTTTATTTGGAAGTTTGAGCAAAAGAAGAATTATTCATCATTGGTGCCCCTCATAAGCAGTTTAAGATAACAATATGCATTAGTCGATTAATAAGAAAGACAAAAACAAAACAACATGAAACAAAACAAAACAAAACAAAACAAAAACCGAATACATATTAAAGTGTATCAAGAGTGTTTTCGTTTTCAACAGAATTATACTCCAAAGCATATTTTTTGTGTAAAAATCTTTTTGAAATTCAACTAACTTATCAATATTCGATACCGCCAACCAAAACCATAATCAAGACTTTCAACAGATGTTTCTTCAGTTTTTAAGAGAGTTTGTTTTTCCATCCGGCTATTTATATGTCGTGTGTACAGGCCGTGATAATACAGCTAGAGGGCTGAAAATAAAAATATTTATCTCCCATTATGTCTCGCAACGTGGTTTTTCTTGTTTTCGAAAAATCCTTACCAAATTAGGTTTTCGGTAATCTCTTCACAATTTGCAGCATGCTAAGTTGGTCCCTCGGTTTGAGATCAGCAGCGTTCACCCTTTTTTTTGAAAAGATGCACTTATTACTTATAGATTGATTATCCTTTTCCCTAATTTTTTTTGTTGATCATCCCCATACGGCATGCTGCCAAAATAGGATAGTCACATGACGGTTTCTATTAAGTAACTAACCAGGCCTGATAAGCAAGTAAATTTTATATAATAACAATCTCAACTGTTTACCTTTTTTTTTTCAACGAGGGATATTAGAAATAGAAATAACTTTCTCCGATAACTGAATATTATTTAAGATGGAAATTACGCCTCTTGTGATTGGAAATGAAGATTTTCATCAAATGTGGACTTCGAATAGACTAATGGGAATTGAGTATTTGAAATCAATCGATATAAAAAGTTGTTTATTTGTTAATATGAAGTGGAAAAAGATTTTCTGATGGTGTCTCTCATAACAATTTTAAGATAACAAGTACTGGTCGATTAATAATAATAAAAAAAACAGCTAGTGGAATACATATTATAATCTATCGAAAGTATGTTCGTTTTTTTAATAATCAAATTCCAAAGCTTGTTTCATGCATACATCTAAGGGATAAGCCTCCATCATTAATGAATGGACTACGCTACCTTTCTGCCGACAATGGGCGGCCCCAACCCCATAATGCAAACCTGGGTGGAGCGTATAGTGTCCTTAAGATTCTCTATCGTCAAAATCTCTTTTCGGCCTTGCCGATATAACCAAGAGGAGAGCAGAAAATGAGTCTCGCATCAGCCTGATGGAAGGACGTCAAATTGGGCATCGAACCACTTCAAAGGGGCTCTATCCCCCTGTTTTGAATCAGATATACCCTTTTCCTGCTCTAGTTGGTTTTCTAAAGCTTAAGAGAACAATATTTTCCGAATCAATCGTCCGCACCGTTACCAATTACACCAACTGCACCTCCACTATATTGATATAATCAAGATGTATCAAATATATTTCCTTATTCTACAGATCTTTATTCAAAAGCTTTTTTCATGAGTTCATCTAAATAATATATACATGATAACACTGTATTATTGATACTATTAATATATATATCACATCATTATAACAACTAGTCAACGGTATTTTTGTTTCTGATGTTAAAATAATAATAATTGAGATTCTGATAATTTTTAGACGTTATTCCTAAAATAGAACTCGAAGCTACTGAAGCAGCTTTCACAATTTTAAAAGTAGAAAGAAATGAAACAATATCTGACTACACTATCCAAAACTATTTCGAGGGTTTTAAAGGTGGTAGATTCAACAGATATCGATTATGATGGTTTAAGATGTAAAGTTTTGATAGTCAAGCTGGATCAGCCGATAGACAATAATTTGAATTTGACAGGAAAGAAAAGTTCTCATCAGAACACTGTTCTTTTCTCATTATGACTATTAGAATAGATAAAAGGACCGTGAATCTCTCCCGTGTCTAAAGTAGGTATGCATTTCGAAACGGTTCCAGGGGTCAGTACTTCAGGTCAGGTCAAAGCCAGAGCTTCGAATAATGATCTTTAAAACAAGGATTCTCTCTTTGCTCAGAATATTGGTGCAATGTAATCTTACTGGCATTTTTTTCTTGCTGTAATTTCATTGGATTGGCATTGATCCGATTCTTCGAAAACCTCATTCACTGAGCTACAAGAGGCATCTCGCTATCATTCAATGAATCATTAAATTTCAGTCAAGTTCGGACACGAATCGTTGGAAGCACTAATTGACTCTAAACTCCTTGTTCTGTACTCCTCGTTTTGTGTATGAAATACTTGGGAGCTTTCGATCATGAGCCTGATATATATATATACATACATACATACATACACATATATATATATATATATATATATATATATATATATATATATATGGTTGCCGTTTCATTGTAGAGTTGCTCTTACCATTGAGCTAAACAACTGCTGGTGATGCAAAAGCCTAAATAACTGTTTTAACTCCTGATTCTCATTTTTGTCTATTCACGGTCTATATCTGCTCCAATTCTTATCAACATAAGTGATGCATTGAAAGAAAAAAAGCGCTGATTTAATGAATGATAAAATTTCAATTCATTTCCCAAAATTCGAACCTGAATCGATTAAAGCACTCGTAGTCTTTATCTCTGCATTCTTCGTCCTGATGGAAAAAGTTTGAAAATAATATTCTTTGTGTTTGAGAGCATGTGCAATATATATATATATATATATATATATATATATATATATATATATATATATATATATATATATATATATATATATATATGAACGATATTTTTTAAATATCACTTGATGTGTCCGTCGAAGTTAATACTTTCAAAGGGGATTCACTATTTTCTCCTCTCTTGATCTAAGCTGATATTTTTGTCTGTTGAAAGAGAATTAGCAAAACAAAATGGCTTCCTATGAGAACCAAAGAAGTTCACTGTATATTCTCATCTGATGGTTTCATCCTTCTATTTTCGGCTTCTCATCCCTTGAGCACAGGGACAAATATTATCTGCAAATATTCGAAGTCGCATTAAGATATATGACTATACATGTGCGTATGAGTAAAGATGAGTGTATAAGAAATGTGCTCTATATGTATGCATGTAAATAAATACACATATATATATATAAGTTCAGCGCAGTTTGCTGACAAAATGAATGAGTGACGATCGTGTTCGAATGATATTTCAAGCAGTGGAGTTAAGGCATGCTTACAATTAAAATCAGCCTCTAAATTTAATCGTAGTTCCGACTGTTCTCGATGATGAACCATATTAGGGAATCGGGAGGGAAAGCATGAAAACATTTTGAAACAAGCTGGGCTGATGCAGGGTCGAACTCCGCTCTTACTTCCATTCCGATTGATGATCGTTATTGCAACTTTTGCATAATATATATATATATATATATATATATATATATATATATATATATATATATATATAATGAATAAAACTTATATATATAAATATTTTTAGAAAAAATGCATTTATTATTCTACAACGAAAAAAACCCTTGAGTCTTTGTAACTTGAATTTACGTAGGACTAGTCAGTTTAGCTCAGTTGTTAAAGGACTTGCCAACCGCTCACTCAGTCGTAATTCAGAAACATAGAATGTAAATGTAATTTTATATTTCGGTTTGGTTTAATATGATGAGACAGGAAAACAATGAAGAGCGTATTCTCCTAATTCAAGGATTGTTGTTTTTTTTATTGTTTTTTTACTTCACGGGAGAAAAATTAAGTTAACTCCGGCGTCTAACTTGGACTGGAGTTTGTCAATTAATTTCATTCTTTCATCCCTGAAAAAAATATTTGATTGAATCAATGAAATTGACACCAGAAGGCAAATGAAATCCGTTCGTCCATACAATTTCTTTTTTTTTTCTCAAAATTTTCTCCGGCAAATTGTGAAGTGCATCTTCGATATGAAGAAATGTGGTGGTAGAATTGTAACATACACACACACATTATATATATATATATATATATATATATATATATATATATATATATATATATATATATATATATATATATATGAGAGTCTCTCGGGTGTGAGATAAAAAAAAGGTCTATGAGAGGAGGGTTCAGAATGGAAATGGTCAGTTTTCAGGAAAGTTCATTTGTCTGCAGGATTTTTTTTAGAATGGAGAGGTGGTATCTAGCATATACTGGACACGTGTTGATATTTACTTACACACACACGCACATATGTATGTGTGTGTGTGTATACATGAATATACGCAGATGTTAAACTCCAGTTCACAAAACAAAGTGAACAAGAACTAAATAGTCCTCACTTTAGGATGAATTCTTCACTGTTCATCTATTCTGTCAAGTTAAACCAATCTGATGTAGAAAAATGATGTTCCTCTAACGAGATTCAAAATGATTCAAAATAGCGACCAACTGATTGGTAGCTGGCTCTCTTACTGACTAAATTGGCAAGACTTGGATAGATACAAAAATTTATCTAAGAAATACGCAAGGGCTTATTTCAATCTAATAAATGAATACATTAATACAATTAACATTCCCCTTCCATGATTTTCAATCACAACCAAATGATAGCCGACTCTCTCACTGACTGAGCCCAGCTGACAAGACTTACACATCCACGAAAATTCATTTCACGGATATACAAGGATTTACTTTATTTTGATAATATTTATTCTTCTATTCATTAAATATACGATACAAAGGTTTTGGTAATATTCTGTTGAAATAGAAGTTAGAGTAGAGTTTGACCTTGCTGCAGTCAAGCTTGTCAATACATACTTTGAAAGGCATTCACTTTTTATTTTATATCAGCACAGCATAAAACGAAGCAAAAAAGAAGATTATATAGCGCCAATCTTCCATGCAGAGAGAGAATGCCTGATTTGAAAACTTGCATCCTAAATTCTAGCTCCGACATAGGCTCAAACACTAGCCTTTGGCACTGTTGAGAAATACAAAACTATTCCAGCTATGAGGCTAGTTCATGTTTCATTTTCGATATTCTGACTGTTTTAATGAAGAATAGAGGGAGAAAAATATGCAATTTTACATTGATCACTCCCAAAATAGCATGCTGCCAAAAGACACGTACCTGTTTCTTAGTGACTAAACAGACCTGACTCAATTCTAACGCTGTATACAATAAAGAACAGAAGGAATGAAAATAGGAGCTGGACACTCGGAAAGTCTTTCTCAATTGAGAGGGAAGGGAAGAAGAAAAGAAAAAAATATGAAAGAAAAAAATTATGAAAGAAACAAGGAAGGGGGAGATTTGAAAGAAAAAGAAAGAATCAAAGTATGGAGATTAGAAAGAAATAAAGAGAGAAGGAAAGAGAGAAAAGGAAAGAAAAGAGGAAAGAATGAAAGAGAGAGATATTGAAAATGAAAAGGAATGAAGGGGTATACATGGAAAAAGAGAAGAAATAAATTGAATAAAAACGGAAAAGGAACATGGAAGAAAGATAAAAGGAAATAAAGAAGGAAAGAAGGAAAAGGAAAGAACAAATAGAAATAAAGAATAAAAGAAAGAAATATTGTAAGGAAGAGAGGAATTAGGGAATATGCTGGAGAGAAAGAAAGAGAAGAAACAAATGAAATAAAAACGAAAATGTGAATATGCAAGAAAGAAAGGAGGAAAGAAAGGAGGAAACATATTGAAAGAAAAGATGGAAAACTAAAAAACTAATATTTTAAAATTGGTTTTGTTTGGACAAATTTCTTGAGAGGAAATTTATGGACGCAGAGCAAAACTTCTAATTCAATTATTTTGGAAAGAGAACAGGATTTGTCTTGTTAATTGTTAATTTGTATTCCATTCAAGTTTATTTGTTTTACTTTTTGAGAACGACACAAGCGACAAAGCGTCAAAATCAAATTATAACAAACAACATAAATTGCCTGAAAAATTTGATAAAAAATCACTTTTCTGTTTGTTTAGGCCTAATTTTGAATCTGTCAGCGATATTCGGATGACTGGCCACTTTCCATCTTTATACAATTTTTGGTCGCTAAAAAAACAGATCATCCCAAAGAATTCTATTGCTGATAATCTGATTGCTTTTTGGAAACATCGACATAGGTTCATTCAGTTTTTGAGCTGGTTTGGCTGACTGCCTATCTATGTATGCGTGTACGTATCGCGCGTACAGACTTCGGCAATGAATCTGGAGTGTTGAAAACCTGAGCATTTACTCCTTATTATGTCTACAGAAAAACATTAAAACATTTCTCCCTTGGTAGTTTTTTTTTTATAGAAAGGGTTCAAATCGTAAAGAAGGTTTTGCTAAATTGTTTCCTACTCCCTACATCAGCATTATGCTTGTTTTCTGAGAATACGGACTTTTTTTTTAGTGATCTCTGCCGAGCAGAAGGTGGGACAAGAAAAGTATTTATTGTTCACCCCCTTTTCGAATAATTGATCACCTCAACATACAATGCAGCCAAAAAAAACCCAGTTGCATCACGATTACTGTTGGGCAACTAACCAGACCTGTTTTTAAGCGGTTGTTTGTGTCAGTTCAAATATTGATAGAAAGCATTGCAAAAGAGGCTAGTGCAATGACGTTCTTTTTGTTCCTTGTTAACCTGCAACCACAACAGCGATAGCAAGTCGTCGGTTTAGAGCCAGGAACGATATATCGCCAAAGCAAGTTGTCAGTCCACTGTGACATACGAGATAACTCTTCTTAACAAGTCGTCAGTCCTCTGCCATGGACAAGATATCTCATTTAGCAAGCCACCTGTCAACATCCATAGACGAAATAACTCGTCTTAGTAAGTTATCAGTCCAGTGACACAGAACAGAAAATTCGTCTCACGATAGTGTGTTATCTTTTTTTCGTACATACATTTATGTACATATTAGACTTATTGGATATTCTGTTGTTCCAGTGGTGGTGCTTAGTTCGATTCAGAGAGTTCTGATGCCTTCGCAGTTGAGGGGCTTTCGGATTCCATGCATTGCCTCTGGTGTATGTATCAATTGATTCGTACGGAAATAACAACTATGCAATGACGATTTACTATTTTCATCATTTTTTTTTACTACCAAACCCATCACAGGAGTTATTAACTTACAAAAAGATAGAGAGGAAAAATAATTGTTGGCAAAGGTAATTTTATTAATATATTTAGCTGAAAAATGAGAAAAATCAGCTATTTCATGAATCACTATGCTCCACAAATACCATGGAGAAATATAACCACACATCTTCCTAAGAAACAAGCACGGTAATTGTAGTTTGGATGGAAATAGTTCTTATACAATCTTAATTTTACATAATTAGAACATTCTGAATAGTTGTGACTCTATAAAGAAAATAAGAATACCTCCAAGCATAACCGTTGGCTTAAACTTAAATCTCTTTGCTTGCACACTGAACTCTAAAGAAATGCTCGAGCAGGTAACTCTTTCACAAAATTAAATGATAAATGTGATGATTTACGCATTAAAAAAACAAACAAACATAATGATTCACTGTGCCCTGGTTCCCCCTACTTGACATCAAGTGGGTTAAATGGGTTACCTTTTTTGAAATCGTAGCATCCTAAAAATATGATTTAAGCAATTTAAATGAAACTTTATGATTATAATTTATAGATATTTCAATTACAGACCAGATGAAATCTTGTTGTAGGCCGAATTTGGCTTTTGGTCACAGATTGGATACCATATAAGACCAAGGAATCCTGCTGATAGTCACCTATGGAGCTGAAAAATAGAACCTTACCAAAAGATCGAAAACCCAACTGAGAACCATGTAAAGTTCACAGGAGAGAATCATGCTCAACATCAAATGAAGAGATTGCAAAACAGCACAGTATATTAGAGAACGAAAGCCAGAGATATCATAGAATATTTCCAAAAATCTCAAATGGCAATGGGCTGGTCATATCGCAAGAATAACACTGGCAGATAACCGATGGACATCATGGCTTACGAAGTGGATCCCAAGATATCTTGCGCGAAATTGTGACCGGCAAGAAGTAAATGTGATCAACTAAAAATGATCAGGGAGTATTGGCTCCACAAAGTCCATGATAGAGATGTCTGTCGAATCTTGGGTAAGATCTATGTCCAATGACGGACGTTGAAGAGGCTGCTGCTAATAATGATGATGATATGAGAACTTGTGGCAGGCCGGATGTGACCGATGGGTTGTAAATAGGAAACCTTTGATGTAGATCATTATTTAGTTTGAAGATGACTGAATCTTTGATCCGATTGCCAAGTCGACTGATCTCCCCCTTTGAGGGGAAGAAGACCAAATAGCATTCAAAGGGAACTTATGAATCGCTGCCACCCATACATGCTCCCTTTTACCTCGCAAATTAAACAATGATGGTTGGAAAATTATGTTTGCTTGATAAATATGCTACCGGTATGGTTTGAACCATAAATCCATGATTCAAACAAAAAACAATGGATATGTAACTTCTTTTTTTTTTTTGGACAGTGATCATCCAAAAAAAGTTTTAATTTTCATAGCAAGTGTGAATTCTGCTGGACAAAAAGTAAGGGATGAATAGGGGATAAATTTACATTACAAATAAACCCCCCATTGAAAACCCGCCTGTAAATGTCTGTTGTTTTAATAACGATACATCTACGAGAGGAAATTTAAAGCGCATCAGTATTTGATAAAACTCAAAGGACAACGAAGCCATATTTGATAGAATAGACAAATATTGAAATTTATTCTAAATTATCAAAACATTACCTGTTAAATAATTTCAAACTCATCTATAATGTAACATAATAACAATACTATTAATGGTATCATCCTGATATAAATTTCAATAACTAGCCATCCATACTGTGACGGACACATGCCTTGCAATTTTTTGTATAGACTAGTTTACCACTTGTCGTCGAGAACTACGACGATAATCATGTAATTTAGCAATGGCATTGTACTTATAAGATATTGAGAATTTCATATTGCTCAGCATTTCCTCATTTATGCTCAATATTCCCTGAATATTAGACCAATCTTGAGTAAAGATTAATTGGATATACAATGTATCAAATTTTTAAAGAAGAAATTGAAGAAAGAATAATGTCACTTTAATTTCAGTGGAAAATTGACGCAGACACATGTTTTTGAATTCACATGCTTGGTTTTCCTTTGTTTACGAGATATTATCGATTCTAACCTTGACAGCATCAGAAAAACTTTAGCATAGCATAAAGTTCCATTTCTACTAACTCACATAACCAGACGTCACTGATGACATCAGCGTAACTGACGACAATTGCACATTCCTAATTATCAAACGCGTTGATTTTAAATTTCATGAGATGTTGGACAGCAAGTCAAAACTAGCTGGGTTTCCAATCTGATGCAATTTTTATGCTTGTAATGGAAAACAAAGGATGTCAAACAACATAATACAGCTTTTGGATATTGGATTCATATCGATGAAGCTCAGAGGTGGATCCCTAATGTCCAGCAAAGGGGAACAATTGGATTTTATCTGTTTTTTTTCCCTTTTATATCCCAATTTGAGATTCTGAGAGCAAGTCAATGTCAGAATCTACGTGGCTGGATTGGATTCTGTGCAGATCTATTCACTTCTAACACACATAGACACATACATACACTCGTAGAAAAACTGACAGGTAAACATATACGTACAAACCAGTGCAAGGGAGCACATAAACACGCACTCGAACACACGCACACACATAGTGAAAAACACTCAGTTACAGAAAAACACGCACTTTCACACACTCATCCACCCACGCACACCCACGCAAGCATACACATACACGGACACATTTACTCATTCACCCCCACACACATGCACATATCAACATACATACACTCACCTACACGCACACAAATCGCAGACACACACATACATAATTCATCAACGTACACTCATCCACATTCACAAACCCATCCACACACAGGTGTACGCGCAAAGTCATCCACATACATTCACGCCCACGTTGTCACATAGATCAATAGATAGATTGGGCAGAATGAGATAGAAAGAAATACAGATAGAGCGGAATGACATGTTTCGAAATAAGACATGTAATTTTGCACCCAATGACTGATAGACATCTGACGGTGATGTTCTTCCGATTGGATCAAAATGCTCATGGCGGAAAAAAAGGACTGAACGTCTGGAAAGAAAAAAAGAAAAGCTTTTTCTTCCTCACAGGAAAAAAAAAACCAACAGAAACACACTGTAAAAAAGAACAAATCGTGATCCTTTCTGCGAAGATATTAGACGATCTGCGTGCATTATTTGTCAATGGAATTCCAGAGAGAGAGAAAGAGAGAGAGAGAGAGAGAGAGAGGCGAGGGTGAGAAAGAGATTGAGAGAGAGTCAAAGACCGAGAAAGAGAAAGAGAAAGAGGGAGAGAAAGAGAAAAATGTTGTGCAAAAGGCAGATAGGACAGAAGAATAAAAGAGAAACAGAAATGTTTCAAAGTAGAGAGAGAGAGAGAGAGAGAGAGAGAGAGAGAGAGAGAGAGAGAGAGAGAGATAGAGAGAAATGAAAAGAACATTTGGATGTCATGTATATTTTCCAGAACATATGTCCACATATCTTTGTATCATATTCATCGTAGCTTCTGAGCTGAAATGAAGATAGACCCATCAAAAAGTCACACGCAAGAAACTCGCAAATGTTACTCAATATTTTATGCAACATCCGATTTAGACTTAGTCCAAAGCAATATGAGGCACTGTACCTCCTTGTTGCAAGATGACGCCAGAAGGTCTTATAAAACTTGTGAACATTTATACCTTTCAAGTTCTTTGGTTCCCTTCCAAATTGTTTATAGTTTTTCTTTTGGTTTTCACTACATCCAGTATTGATTTCGCGGCCTTGTTTCGTGTTCCGATTTTATTTGATCCCATTCTACGTGATAGCTACATGATTTCCCTTGAAAGCGTTTCATTACCAAACCATCAACGAAGGATCAGAAGATAATGGGCATCAGGCATGATCCCATCCCCAACCTTGTTTCATCCGGCCTACTGACTACAAAATATTATGTTGCGTACCAAAACTATTATTATCATTCTGCATTTTCGCACGACTTACCCAGTGGTCACCGCTAGAGACTGAGTGAGAGCAAATCTCCTCGAGTTTCCTTAAGCCTTTAGCCCTCCTCTACGCACTCTCATAATCCATTACAGTGTTGCAGATTACAGCCACACACCAGTTACCTGTTAGTCATCGCTGAAAGCTAAACTACAGCAGTGTCTTCAGGTCATCAGCCCCTTCTCCTATCATCCTAATCTTTCATAGTTACACTGAACCGTTTCCATTGTGCCTTGTTCTTGGTTATTAGGTCATTTTTAACCCCTGGGGTTCGTGGGTCATATATTTTCAACACTCTCTTCAATATTCGCGCAGTCTTCCATACTGCTGTGGTCTGTATAGTCTGAATCCTTCCTCTAATCTCTAGTTCCACTAATCTAGCTTTCTGTGTCTTTGGTACGTCCTTGTATTTCCCTTGCTTTTCACTCTCTCTCATATTTACTCAGTGATCAGCAGGCATGTCCACTATTATTTGGTAGGTTCTCCTTCCCTTGTCTACGACTACCAGGTCTGGTCTTCTTGCTTGGATAACGTGGTCAGTCAGGATGTCATAGTGTCAGAGTAATTTATGGCTTCTATTTTCAAGGTCTATCTTGGGTTTGGGCCGATAACATTTGTCTGCATGGTCGGATCACTGTTGCTAACGTATCGTGTCTGTTTTTACACTCTTTCTGAGCTAGTTGACTACATTCACTGATTGTGTGGCTCACGGTCTCCTCCCTTACTCTACATTGGTGACATTTGTTGTTTGGGTTCTGTCGATTTTCACCTTGACATAGTTTGTCCTGATTCATTTGATTTTGGGGCTTCCATGATGAGCAATTCTTTTTCTCTCAGCAGGTTTCTTCTGCGTAGCCATGTCCATGAACTCTCGTCTACGACATTATTATTATTATTATTATTATTATTATTATTATTATTATTATTATTATTATTATTATTGATGTCTAATACTATTCATTACACACTTAGTTTCGGCTCGAAACTTAGGTCAGGCAACGATGTTATGACTCATTAGGCACTGCCTTTTTTCAATTTATACAAATGAGAAGAGTAAGGACAGATGGTTAAACAAGAAACAGTACATAATTGTACGCACGAAATAATTTCATAGACAATGTTTTGCGAGGGATGTGGGTAGTGTCTGTATCTCATAGATACTTTGGTTTCTTGGTATTCTATCTATATAGTTGTCGACACATATATCTCATGACCCCATTGGCTTTTATAACAGCTAGTATAGCTTAAGTCCTGAGTTGCAATATTCTTGTAATCTCAATATCCAGGTATTTTACTGAGCTTTTCAATCTCACAGGTATGTTTTCGTCTGAATGGTCATATGTATTAATGGGTATCTCTTTTCCTTTCTGTCCTGAATAATTATGTCGTGGCAGTTTGCTCTGATAGTTCGATATATGTGCACTTGGAAATCACATATGATGCCACATCTTGTGTTTCAGTTACAGGTTCTGAGAAGTGTTCATACCAATATAGTGTATGTGTTACTCTATAGTGCTTACAGAATATCCAGTGGATGTATTGGCCCACTCTATCGTTTCTGTCTGTATTCATGAAGGGTTACAGCAGAACATCCAGATATGATGTGGTCAATAGTCTCAATTGCGCTGTCATTGGACCTGCAGTAGGAGTTAGCACCGTTTTTGATAACGTGCGCTGGGTAGTTCGTGATAGGAAGGCTCTGGTCATCGGCAGCAAGGATGAAGCTCTTTATTTCGACTTTCAGCTATGAACTTCGTAGCCACTGATGGGTTTTGGTATTATTTGCATCAGCGTCTTGGGTGCAGAGTGGTTATTGGACGTGTTGGGGTTTCTGTTCAAAGTATTCTTTTCACACTGATAGTCCATGTAGCCTGGCTGCAGATATTACATTTTTTGCAACCTTAGTTGCTGCTTCTGTTGGGGATTGTTTGATTACGCCGGTCATGACTAGTTCCTCTCTTGTAATTGTGAACCCTTTTTGCTATGTCATGGTTTTTCATCAACATCACGTCGTCACTTGCCTGTAGGTAAGTGTAGGCCAATGGTTAAAGTTTTTCTATGACATTTCTAACTGGATCATACTTGTACCGCCTTTTTTTCTAGGGAAGTAGAGTCAATCTACGTCTGCTCCTGGGTTTTGAATTCTGGTGCCGGAGAGAAATGTCCAAGTTTTTGCGACAATTCTGGGTATGTCAGTTATGTTCCAGTTGATGATGTTGAAGCTGTGCCGTATGACAGGTATCGTCAAGGTGTTGATGGCTTGGATTCAGTTTTTAAAGTTAAGCTCAGTTTTGAAAACTGCTTGAACCCTTCTGGAGTACTTTTTTCATTGTTTCTTTCTTAAATGCATGTTGGATTCCATTGCCTTTATCAAGTCTCCAGCTTTCCTCCCCTAAAATCGTCCCTAACTGTAACAGCAGCACTGGAACGTGTACCTTTTCCACCATCCCCTATTTTACCGAGACCATTCTTCTTCTTCTTCTTCTTCTTCTTCTTCTTCTTCTTCTTCTTCTTCTCCTTCTTCTTCTTCTCCTTCTTCTTCTTCGTCTTCTTCTTCTTCTTCTTCTTCTTCTTCTTCTTATTATTATTATTGTTAATAATAATGTTATTATTATTATTATCATTATTATTATTATTAGTTGTCTGGGGGTCACAGCTGGAGACTGAGTAACAGAAAGTCTCTTCAGGTCTCAAGCCCCCCTCTCCACATTCTTATAGTCCACAGCAGTGCTGTGGTTTACAGTTTCACACCGATTGACCAATGGTTATCACCGAATGCTGAGTGAAAGGAAGTCCCTTTATGTCTCCAACCCTCTTCTCACAGCAGTGCTGTGGTTGGTACCTCCACCACCATTTCTGGTGTTTTTCCCCTCCTCTTCTATTAGGCCCCTGCTATTTCTAGCACTTTCCTCAGTATTTGTGCAGTTCCTAGCAGTGCTGTGGTTAGCACAGTCTCGATCCTTCCTTCAACCCTAGTTCCTCAGATTCACTTTTCGTAGCAATGTCTATGACCTCTCATTTCAACATCCTGGTTCTGTCTTTTAAATTCTCCGTATGGTTTCTTCTGTTCCCATTTTTCTTTCCTTGTTTGTTGTGCTGCTCCATCGTTTTCTACTTTTTTGTTGTTCGTTGTGCTATTCTTTATGATATCTTCTTTATTGGCTTGAACATACTTTTCTAGACCTGCCTTGGCCCTGTAGACATAGTCCTGTACGCTGCTGAGTCCTCTTATGCCTTCTTTCCTCTTCACGTACAGCCTGTCCGTGTCATCTCTGGGCCGTAAGGCTTTGTGCATTGTCATCAACCTTTTTGTTCGCCGGTCCATTGACTAGAGTTCTTTCTTTTTCCACCGAAGGAATGATCCTGTGAATCTTACTACCGATACGACCCATGTGTTCATTCCTTTCATCAGGTTCCTGTTGTTTAGTTTGGTTTCTAATATTTTCCTTATCCTCCTGAGGTATTCTCTTCTCGTTTTCTCCTCCTTTATTCCTTTCGTTTTATCGTGTCACATTCGAGGATTCCCTGGCATTTGTATAAGTCTTGTGTGGTCAATGCTCTAATATTCTTGCTTTCGGGAAGTTCGACTCCTTCTACCGCTGCAAGCCTTCCTTTGTGCATTACGATTATTGCACATTTTTCTATCCCCAAATCCATCCCAATGTCATCACTGTACTCTTTCACTTTGTTGAACAGCCTTTTGAGTAGTCCCCTCTTCTTTGCAATGAGTTTAATGTTGTCCATGTACATTACGTGGTTGACTTCTCCTTTTGCTTTGGAGAATCGGCATCCTTTGCTGTTTAAGGATTCTGTCGAGTGGTATCATTGCTAGAACTTTCCCTGGAAGATTCCCCTTTTTTATCCTTACCTCCGCTAAAATTTCTTCTATGGCTGTCAAGTTTACTTTCCAGTTTTTCATGAAGACATCATGATGAGTGTCCGAAACAGCGCAATGAACAACGAAAATTAGAAAAACAATGGAGCAGCTCAGCAAACAAGGAAAAAAATGGGAAAAGAAAAAAAATTACATAGAGATTTCAAAAAAACACGCATGGGATGTGGCAGACGAAAGATCATGGACATGGTTACGGAAAGGAAACCTGAAGAGAGAAACAGAATCGCTCATTGCGATAGCTCAAAACAAATGTATTAGAACAAACTATATCAAAACAAAAATCGACAGAACACAGACAAACAGCAAGTGCTGCCTCTGTGGGGGAA
>OY735218.1:57608397-57643397 GCA_963457665.1 Thysanoteuthis rhombus | reverse complement strand
AGAGAGAGAGATTGAGAGAGAGAGACAGAGGGAGAAAAATGTGTTGTGATCAGTGATCAATTTTTTTTAATCGTCCTTCTGTAAAAACATTACATCCATACGGTGTGTTGGTCATTATTGAAACTTATGCTTTATGTAAACAAAAGATGAAGACTTTTTCACTTTAAAACAACTATCAACTGTGAGAATCTAGTCGAAAAAGGTCAATGGAACGAGTATTTTTCTTGTTGATCATTACAAAATTCTGTTGCGTTGGAGAATCTGGTTCAAGAGGGAGACCTGTATAGAAAACAATCGAATCTAAGATCTATATCAATATTTGAGCCTTTTGTTTGTTTGATTGTGCCTCTCTCCACAAAAACTACAAAGCCTATTGACCTTATATTTGGTATCGATCAATAAAAATCGACTTCCTGAGTAACTAACAATAATCAGTTCAAAATGTCGGAAAAAAGTTATTTATCATACCAAGATTTTCGTCATTCATTCCTCTCACGTGGGCACTCATAATTCAATTCTTAATCAACTTACAGTGTTTATTTGGTAATATATCGCTTTTTTGGCAATGAAACAGCTCATAGCAGCAGCATTAAAAGTAACACTATAATGCTTGGGTTTCTACCATTTCTCTTTCCTCAATCACTTCAAGTGAGTTGAACGGAAAGCTGATCGAAGGCTGAAGCCTAGGGATACACAGATCTGTGTTACAGCAATTCAAGTGATTTTCTTTGTGAGATGGGGGATAAACTTGAAAGTAATGATTCTTTTTTATGAAATGTTTTTAACCATTACTATTAATTTTACTACTATATTTTTGTTTGATTTTGTAAATCTCAGTTTTCGTAAGGCCATCAATCTACGATGGTTTGTAAACCGCACAAATTAAGAGTGAAGATTCAGGTCTCTGTGGGTGTAATATCTCTTAGTTTTGTTGTGTTGGGTAATGAGAAATAAAAAACCTAATTTCAAAATGTTGTCCATTTTGCAGTTCAGTTTTTATCCGGACGACGCCGTGTATCCCTGCATGAGGGTTTATAAACTTTTACAGAAAGTTTATCAGAAAAGTTATCAAATTCTTCCAATGTCATTTTAAGATCAATTTAGTCACACGATTGGAAGTTACCGACCCCTTTGAGACAGAACTAAAATAATCAATGCCAGTAGCTCTTTTGACGGATAATTTGGTTCCAAATATTAATAAAGACGCTCAAACAAGCATTTGAAAGTTTTCTTCGACAACATTAGCCCAAAATATTTCATCTATTTCTATCAGAATCCCTACATTGACCTTTTGAACGTCGGCAAATATTGTCTGAAAGGTAATGGTCGTGTTTTTTTTGTTTTTTTTTAAATAATAAACAAGAAATAGCGTATTAAGTCCTCTGATATTTCGGTATGGATTTATTCAAATGTCTTCTGAATTGGAAGTAACCAATTGCAAATTCAGTTCATGCCGCATTTAGATCCGACTCCCATTCTCGGTAGTTGCTGGAACTCGTTTTTAAAGTGCAGCCTAGGGCGCATATTCCTTTCAAATGGAAGATATGTATGTATTTTTTTCAAACATTTATATGTATTCGCATATGCTTGTCCATACAATATCTCAAAAAGTTCCCAATGAGTTTCTATTTCATTTCCTGGAAGGACCAAGAAAGAATCGATAACATTATGGGATGGACTCAGGAATATTTATAATTACCCCCCGCAGCATCGTTGCCAATGGTCCCTTTAATTTATGGTTGTCAGAGAGAGAGAGAGAGAGAGAGAGAGAGAGAGAGAGAGAGAGAGAGAGAGAGAGAGAGAGAGATTATCTTATGTTGTGCAATTCCTTTCCTGTCTCAAAAGTATGACTTGTAAAAAAGATAATGCTTGCATAAGACATACAATCTTAACGTATTACACTTATAATTTTATAAATAATCATTAATTAACACATCATTTCAGGTAACATAACTCTTTTGTGCACATTAATTTCATCGATGCACTGGTTGCAAAACGTGTGTGGACATGCAGACGTGCACTGCTTAAAGGGAATTATGATTATAGCATCGTATGAAGTGATTTTCATTCAGTTTTTACTTGACGGTGGTGTTGTAGAGCTATCTGCTCTATATCTGCGTTCTAGTCCCCTTTGTAACTCAAATGATAAAAGTATTCGGGTCATCAACTTAGGAATTCAATTTGAATGTGCGTCTACATATGTTTGTACTCATCTATATTTGTTTATGTGTCGAGAATAATATTTAATTCGACCGATTTGTGCATTTAATCGCTTTTTCATGAACGTTTCTCATTTAATTCCTATGTTTCTAATTATGAAAATCTCTTGACGATATTTCATTTTTTGGCAATTTCCTTTATGCTCTAATATTTTTCCAAATCTTAGATAATTGCATCTTCTTTTACGACTTTTGTTAAATCAAGCAATTCAGTTTATCCAAATTTCATATGCTGATTTCCAAGGCGGGTGCAACACGAGCTTCTCATTTCTCACTCTCACTTAGTGGCGTTGTAATTGTCAAATACCAACTGGGGGAATGCCCCAAGCATTAAGAGTCTGACCAACTTGAAGATTTGTTAGGAGAATAAATGTTCATGTAATTCTCTTGGAAACACATTAATATGAATGTGTACCTACGTAAGTGCGTACAAATCTATATCGAGACCAGCGATTTTACACCCAATACCCAACTGGTCCGGTTTATCGGAAATCTTACTTTTTCATGCTCAAAATTCAAGGATGACAGCATGAATAAAAACACAATGATTGGCGTCCCTTTTCTTTTCTACATTTCTCTTCTGAATTTGAGTCATGAGTTAAACATATTTCGAAGATAGATGTTTTGAGAACTGAAGAATGTTTTTACTAATCCTATCAGATTTTATATTGAAAAATGTTCATTCAGTATTACCACTGCTTGGTCAAAATAGATGGAGCTTTGCTCATCATAAACAAAGCAAACGAGGGAAGATTAGATACGTTAGAATCAGTTCTCACAAGGTTGAATCTATTGTGCAGCTGGTTCGAATGACCGTTGGTCCTCTTAAACAGAATATATTCCGTGTGCTTATATATATATATATATATATATATATATATATATATATATATATATATATATATGTGTGTGTGTGTGTGTGTGTGTGTTTGTCTGTGTGTGTGTGTGCGTTTGTCTGTGTGCATGTGTGTGCACGCCCACGTGAATAATACTTTGATATTTTCTGCTCGACAAGTTTCTTACCTTTAATCACTTTTCAACGAACATTAATGATTCTATTCCAATGTTTTTAATTGGGAAAAAAATATCGAGCTGTATTAGTTTCCCGTCGTTATCTTCGAGCTTTTGATTTCTTTTAATTCTCAGGTACTAGCGTTTACACATATGACTTTGAGGAATTTTGTTTACACAAAACTTATAATTCTGATTTCCAAGGCAGGCACAACACACTCTTCTTTTTCCTTTCCTTTGAGAAAATTCTATGTCTCTATCATGGACGTTGTGGAGCCAATACTTGAACTTATCAAGTTTGTCTCACCATTTTATCTTGAGCCAGTCATAGTTTCGCATATAATCTCTGTGGATCCAGGTTGTGAGTCAAGCGATTGTTGACATTCTTGGTGCTTGATCAGCCAATTTACATTCAGGTTTTCTATTTGTTTCTTTATTGTCTCAAACCACTGTCTGTTTTCAAATATACAATGCTATCATGTGATATCTCCATGTGATGATCACTACGATTCTTCCTTGTGAATATTGCATGGTTCTCAGTTTGAGGGTTAATTTCTCAGTTCGATTCCATGTTTCAGCACCATATATATATATATATATATATATATATATATATATATATATATATATATATATATATATGTATATATATATATATGTATGTATATATATATATATATATATATATATATATATATATATATATATATATATATATATATATCAAAAGCTATGAAAATGCATCGAGTAGCGAGAATTAGACCCACTAATGAGATTGTTGGTAGGGATAAAAATGTTGCTGCAATCAACTTGACACCTCATTAATTTGAATGTGTATTTATACACACGTGTATGTATCTCTCTCTCTCTCTCTCTATATATATATATATATATATATATATGAGAGTGTGCACCTACTTGAATAATACTTTAACACCTTCTGTTTTCTGTTTGACCCATTTTTATATTTGATAGCTTTTTACAAACGATCATAATTCAATTTGGATGATTTTAATTATGAAAATGTATTTATCATCTTTATGTTCTAGCTTTTGTTTCTTAATTCTTTGAAACTTGCGTCTTCATTCACGACATTTGCTCTAATTAAGAAATTCCACTCATCCAATCCTAATAAGAGAACGTAATTTCCATATGCATATGAAAGATTGAATCGTTCTTATTAGGAAATTCCGTTTATGTAATCCTAATAAGGAATAAATTCAATTAAAAAATGATTACTGGAATTTGCATTAGTCAGCACATATTCCATTCGAACGCCTCAATTCGAGTATAAATGGAAAACGTTTTACGGACATAATTTGAGTGTGCATCCCAATCGAATTTGAATTATAAATTCTTTTTATTTTTTATTTTTACTTTTCACCTATCCTGTAACCCAGGGCAGCATGGGTATCTACTTTGGCATTAGACCCCAACCCGGCCACCATGGATCAGACCCTCTAGGGGAAATAGGAATCTAATGGTCAATAAAAGATAATGGTGCAGTACAACTGTTTTATGTAAACCCAGCCTAATGTGTCCATATGAAATGATAATTCTTCTGGCAGGTTTTATTTGGTTCTAATACACGACAGTAGTAATAAGAGCAATTTTCGAAAAGAGTAAGGGCTTGGAGATAATGGGACCAGATTGTCGAGCGTGCCAAGGAACTTTCAAGAACCTCTATTCTTCCAAAGGAAGAATGCAGAAAACCGAATAAAATCACGAACAACTTAGTCCGAAGATTTCCAGAAGTCACTCTGTGGAAATGAAGCAAGCCATCAAATAAACAGAGAAAATAAAGGCCCCTAGACCAGATAGCATTATCAACTTATTCAGAAAAGCTGTTAAAGTTATTACTCGGAAGCTGGCCACCCTTTTCAACTTATGCCTCAAACAGAGTAACATCCTACCAGATTAGAACACTGCAACCAAAATGCCTTTATATAAAAAGAACCCGAGAGATCTCAACAATTACGGACTATTAAGCCTACTCAACTACATTTACAATCTTTTTACCGAGTTATTACCAAGTGAGTCACCAAAACACTACATGAAAATAAACCACTGGCTTCAAAGAAACTACACGACCATTGACCACCTCAATTCCGTAAATGATCTACAAGAGAAAGCAGCAAAATCTAAAATGGCACTAGTTGTTGTATTTGTTGACTTCAAGACGGCCTTCGACCCAGTAGAAACCCCAGGGTTATTGATGCTATCATTCAACAGGGCGCAGAACCAATAAATAGATTTTTGGAACGCATCCTCTGTCACAGCAGATCTTTCATCAGGCTACATAAAGAGTCGGGCCTTCTAGCTCGAAAAAATGGTAAAACAAATTGATACCAGCTCATCCAAACTCTTCATTGCTTGCCTCAAGATTGTTTTCCGGGAACCTAGACTAGAAAAATAAAGATATCAAAATCGACAGTAAATACCTAAGCCATCTCAGATTTGCAGACTAAGCCTTTTGGCTAAGAATCTTCATAACATCAGGATGATGCTGATCAGACTGAACCAAAAAAAGCAAGAGAGTTGGTCTCTACATGAAGTAAAACAAATGTCATGTACAGTGAGTACGTTGAAGATAAAGACACAGCAGGAGACGCAGGGTAAGTGGGCCACTGTATCTAACTAAGACTACAAACTTCCATGCAATCCTTGAAAGAAGATGAAAGAATCACATTAGATTGGTAAGCTTTCGGCAGAGCAAGTTCAACATTTCAGAACAACACAACTCCATAATTGCTAAAAAGGGTATACAACCAACACATCCTCCAATATTCACCTATGGAGCTGAGACGTAGAACATTATCAAAATATTGATTCTTGAACTGAGAACCATACAACGTGCAAAAGGGAAAATTATGTTCAACATAAATCTCAAGATAACACAGTATATTTAAAGAAATAAAAGGAGTCTGAGATATTATAGAACCCATAAGAAAACTTAAATGGCAATGGGCTGGTCATATCGTGAGAATGAGAGACTGCTGATGAAAATAACTATTATTCACTAATAGTAACAGGGTTACCACTGACATAAATCCCAACTTCATCTTTTTGTCCCACCTTCATCTCTTGTGTATATCTTTTTGCTCACTCTCCATGGAAAAGTGGCTGCAGACACCCATGTCCATGTGTTAGGGCTCCACAGATGATTTCAACATGGGTGTGTCAAGGGCGAAATAACATGTCGGAGCATATTTCTATTTAGACTGGTGTAGAATCGTTGTCCATCTCGACTTGTTGCCAAGTCAGGCTAGATCACGGTTTCTCCTAATATATACCCATGACTTCAGGGAGAGGAGATGGATTTATTCTTTCCCCAAGGTTATTACTGTGACTACAACACAAGCTGTCTCGGGGTTTATTTTGCTTGGGAGTTTTTTTTTAGTAGAGAACCAAACGGCAAAGGGAAGACATGAACTACCACGTCGCTGAAGACCTGGCATAATTTAGAGAATAAGGAGGTAGACAACCTACTTTAGATTGAAAGAGTCGAGAACAAAACAATAAAATAAAAATCAGTGGGAAGAAAAATACCAACACACAACACCAATCTACGAAAAAGTTGGCCTTTTGAACTTGAATGAGATTGAAATACCTTTTTTTTCACAGCAATCATTTGCATCATTAAGTCAACTTCAGTTTATTACAGATGGAATCAATGTAATAAATTGTTTGTTAAATTTGTCATGACAAATATCAGAATGAAAAATCGTTTCGAGCAATGAACGTCGGTATCCAAGCAAAGTAACCAATTTTCATCGTGGCTCATTCATCGATAGTGGTGTCTCTCTCCACGGAAATTCCAACGAAATCAGATATCCACCTGCGCAAAACGCGATGCAATCAACATATATATTTTATTAGTTAAACTTTTCTCGGGGAGCACATACAAACCGCTGGTTCTAGGCAGAACAGCTAGGGAGTAACATTTAGATCCTAGGCAGATCGCGCAAAGACGACACTGATATTAGGTAGAAGGCCTCTGTGAGAAACTGATCCTAATCAAAGTGCATAGATACTCTGACCCTCAACAGAAATGTCGATCATACGTGAATGATATAGTCACTTATATGCAGGTATTATCCAGGTGAATGATGAAAAAAGATGTATTAGAATCATTATTATGATTTGCAGAGAGTCACTCTTTCTGCTGTCTGTGTGTACTTGTGTTCGTATGGCTGCTGTTGATAATATAATCAAAACTATTACAATAGCTAATACTGTTGCTGATAAGTTAATTTCGCCCCCACCCCCATATTGGATTACAGCTAACGATCATCTTCCTCCCCCCTTCCACCACATCATCGTTTTAACATCTGTTGTCGGACGCAGGGCTTCCCCAACGATCTCCAAACCTCTCAATCTAGGGCATCGGAGAGCCAACATGTTTGTTACGCCATTTGATTGTTTTGCCCGCTGCAGATTTGCATATGATCTCTGGGGATCCACGTTGTGTGTTTTGATGTCAAGCACTTCTCTGACAATATTGCAATATGGCCCGCCAATTGCCAGTTTTCTGATATAATCTACTGTCTTGTGATTGCACCATGCGACGTTGAATATGATTCTTTCTTGTTTCCATTGCATAGTTCTCAGTTTGAGGGCCAAACTTTTGATTAGATTCCATGTTTCCTTAATAATACCTTGCATTAACCTTTCAAATTACTGTGTAAACTTACTGAGGCAGGTCAGAGCTTCAGGTTTGCCGTTGGCAAAAGCAACAACAAAATTAAAAGAAGTTATACATATAAAAAAATATGTACAAAATGTGCAAAAACTGTTTTTTCGTTTCTTGCAATTTGAGGAAATTCTCTGACATTTCTCGAACGCGACGCGTTTTCTGCTTTCCGAAGAGAAGCGAACTCATGTGACATCAGCGAAAAAGTGAGAAAACGAAAGTAAATAAAAAACGGGTCTGGTGTGTAACCCCAAAGAAACCGTCACATGATCAGCATCTCTTGGTAGCATGCCTTGTGGGGATGATCAAAAAAAGGGTTGATTGATGGATAAGTTACTGCTCTCACTTTTTTTTTAAAGAACAAGCATGATCACAGGTGCTTATAAACTAGGGACCAATTTAGCGTAAATTTGCATCGTTAATTGCCTCTCCCCAAAACCTTATTTTTTGAGAGGATACTATTTTTAAGGATATAATGAGTAAGGGTTGATATTTTCAACCCTCTAGTTTTATTAATGGGGCCTGTATACGTGGTTCATACATACATAGCCTGCCAGCCAGATCAGCTGAAAAACTGAAGAAACCCAGGTTGACTATTTTTGTTGACGGTTTCTAACTCTTTGTTGCAAAGTCTAAATAAGATTACAGAATGAAAGAGAAAAGAAAAAAAATCACGAAAAAAAGGCAAAAGGCAATTTTTTTGCATCAGCATTGCTCATTTGAATCCAGTTCAACTTGGAAAAAACACGAAAAACATTTGGACGTTTCAAAATATTTTTTACACATAAAGAGAAAAATACATTACTTACTGATATTCATTGGAGGTGTTGCATAAGGCAAGTGCTACCTTTTCAGTGTTACTTTCAAAACATGGATAGCATAAACTACTTTTTCTTTGTTTGAACAACCACCGGAATAATGGCGATCATCATCATCAGCCTTTTAGCGTCTGTCATTGGACACAAACCTCCCCAAAGATTTGCCAGACCTTTCTATCATGGGAATTTCAGAACCAGCACTATGCACTATTTCGCATATGATCTTTAGGAATCAATGTTTTGAGTGATGATATCCAGCAGTTGTCCAACATTCTTGCAATATGACAAGCCCACTGCCATTTGAGTTTTCTCATTGATTCTATGATACCCCGGACCCCTGTGTTTTCTTAAATATACTGTATTGTCTTGTGAGGTTGAACATAATTCTCTCACGTGCATGTTACATTGTTCTCAGTTTGGGGGCGATTCCTGTGGTTCGGTTCTATATTTCAGCTCCATAAGTGACTATCGGGAGGATGAATTGGTTGTATAACCTTCTTTTTAGGACTCTAAATACTGACTATAACACCAATCCTGAGGAAACCCTAAACACTAAGTAGTTGAATTTAATACATTTATAAAGTGGCAGAGTTTTCTTTGAAAATTGTATTTTTGAAGATACAGAGACAAGGTTAAAAAAGTGAAAATCAAAGGTGATGAGAGAAAAATTCAAAATTTGTGAAGGGAAAATGCAATAGGAAGAGACGAAATTTTGCGCTGTTGTATAACGGTTCCCATAAGTACAAACTAGAAAAAATCACCACACACACACACACACATATATATGTATTAACAGATGGGTAAATGATCCGACTGATTGATTACAAATTCATCATTATCAGTCTTTTATCGTCCGTTGTGGGACATAGACCTTCCCCAGGATCCGCTACAATTCTCTATCAAGGGCGTTGCGAAGCCAGTATAAAACGCCTTATATTATACTGAAACTCTAATTCGAAATGATCTCCATGCATTCCACTATATATATATATATATATATATATATATATATATATATATATATATATATATCACTTGGACTAGACAACATAAATAGTATAAACAATTAATGAAAATGGGGATGTAGCAGGAGTCGAACCCGCGAGACTAATAAGGTAGCCGCTCCAATGCAAGGTTGCCTTTACCAAAGAGCTAAACAGCAGCCAATAACGCTAAGGCTTGAATAACTGTTTTCACTTCTGAAGCTAGCTTGTTCCTGCAGTTGGTTTTCATCGAGCATTTTGGTTATTTAGTCGGTAATTACTTTGGTAAAACGTTTATAGATGCAGTTGAATAGGCTTATTGACTTGTAGTCGTTTGAGATCTTTCGGGTTCCGTTTAACAGGATTATGATTACTGTGTTCTGATCGTCTGATACTTGACTTTGAGATATTAGTTGGATATAATGGCTTGTTGGCCACTGATGGCTTCCCCAGCTTTTTTGAATAAAACGATGGTGATGTTATCTGGTCCTAATGTTTTTTTTCTGTTTGTTTGCTTCACGTCTTCGAAGTGGTTACTCATGGTTTTTATATCTTATTCATTGTTCTGTGTTCCTTGTTTGGAGGAGTAGAGGTTTTGTTAAATTCTTGGACTCATTCCACCATTCGATACTTATCCCTTGTTTGGTTTCCATTTTCCTCGAGCACATTTGTTATTTTCATTCTTACTGCACTGAAAGTCTTTTTAATAGTCTCGAAGCTCTTGTTTTTTGTGAAAATTCTTTCGATGACAGCTGTCAAATATTTTCATCTATCTTCTCTGCGTGTTTATAGGTTTTAGCTCGGTTGCTTCAGTCTTTTCTTCCGTTTTAGTCGACGGCTCAAGATTTCTGCATTTTTCCATAAGATACTTTGTGTCTTCCTCAAAAATTTCCTGATGGTTGCTTGTTTACTGCTTGAATTAGAGTCGTTGTTATGCCGTTTGAGTTCATTTATTTTTGTTTCTGTTTTGGCAAGAAGTTCATGTTTGTTTCAAAATTTGCGCTTTAAGTGGTTGCTGTTTTGGTGCAGAATTTTTTCCTGCGTTCTTCTTCGGTGTTTATTGGCGTCTTGCATCTTACCATTCTATGGTTACTCCTACATTAACTTGATTCAAGACCTAGATATCTTTGATGGTTCACTCTTATCCGCCAGGATGCCTAGATTTTGTGATTGGTGATCTCCCCAGTACATTTTCTATTGGTTTTCTTCTAGAAGGTTTTTATGATTCTGAACCCGTTTGCTGTTGCAAACTGTTTTAGATCTTCACCTCTTTCGAAACATTTTTTGTATCTTAACTTGCCAGCTTAACTTTCATTAATCTGTCTTACTTGAGCCTTGAAGTTTCCCAAAACGATACTGGAGCATGTTTTGGTATCTTTGAGTATGGAGTTCAAGTTGTCGTAGAAGTTATCTCCCCCTTAGTTGACTGTGAAGTTGGAGCGTATAATTGAATGATGAACAGTGAGCAACTCTTTGAAAGCTGTACAGTAGCACTGTCTACACGATCTGAGATAGCTTTTTACAACGAGTTTTGTCTGAGTTTTTTTATGAATTGGAAAGCTAACTCTGGTTTGTTTCCTTTTATTTTCAGTAGCTGTACAGAAGGTACTGGCTCTTCAGTTTGTTTAGTTCTTTATTGGGTCTTCTCACTTCGTTAATACCGATAATTTTCCAGATCGGATAGGTGCATGTCCGTAGAAACTGTTCTGAGGTTTTAGGTGCCAATGTTCAGAGTTATTTGCTTGATGACTTTCCTGGTGTTGTGTTTAGGTTAGGGTAGTCGCCAATTGAGCACATCGACCACACCCAAAACTATTGATGCATCTTGGCATTTTGAAACCGTTGACCCAGTAGGAGCGGTTGTTTTCTTCGTATTATGCTTGGGTAATCGCCCTTCGAACACAACACCCTGTACTAAAGCAAGTGAAGCGGCTGGGCCTTTTGAATCCGTTGACTCAGCATAAACAGCCAGTATATTTTAGATTATGCAAACCATAGGGAGTTTTGGGCCGTGCCTTGCCTCGCTGGCCCATGACATGGAGTATAAATATTGAGGTTGTTTAGAGAGGTACTACACAAAATTGAAAAGAAAAAAAAATCCAACATATATTCAAAACAGAGTAAACTCTGGTAATGACAACAAAAAATAGTAATAATTCGGGAAGGTATTACTTAGTTGTTTCAAATGCCCATTCATATATATATATATATATATATATATATATATATATATATATAGTTTCTTTCCTAAAAATCATCCCATAAAAATTCAATACATCCGGCATTTCTTTCCTGGGTAATAACTGGTATCAAATATATTCCAATCTTGATTCCAACCAAAGACAGGAAAAAAAAAAAAGACTTGCTTCTTTCAAAGAACGTAGCAAGAAAAGTCGGTATATGTAAAGAAATACGATTGGATCAAGAAATCCCGGAATCCTTTTTCTATTGGGAAATCAATGCAAAATGTTATCATATAATTTTAATCAATTTTTCTCCGTATCCACAATTAATGTTGATATGTATTTACTTTGATATATAAGCTCAGCTCAGTGCTTAGAGCTGGAGCTGATGGAAAGAGAGAAAGACGTCAGAAATTGCATTCAGATTTCAGATAAACAAATACGTATTGGTTACATCTACAGTTCCTGCTTCACTTATAAGTTGCGATTTTGTAAGAATTGATATAAAACAAAAGTTTCATGCTTCCACACGCGTGTGCACACACACACACACACATACATACATACACACGTCTACAAACACACATCTTTACTCATTTTCACATGTGATGGGAGTACGGTTGAACGTATTCTAAATTCTAAGATAAAATACCCCGAAACACGTGAAATTAAAGCCTGAAATTATCATTATCATTATTATTTGACTTGAATCATTTTACCAAAATTTGTTGTTGGCGTTCAGGCTAATCAAATATCCCTTTTTTTTAATTAGCCAGACTCGAACGTTGCATGGTGTGTCGAAATTTTGATTTTTAATTCTACTCCTTACATGTATCAATGATTACGGTAAAAGCTTATCGACAAGCTGCCTATATTTCTAGTATATTTATGAAACTAATCATTTTTTCTTCTCACAACTGAAATAATTCTTCCTGGAATAACTTGGACTTTCCTATGACTTAATGAATATATGTTTTTCGGCTTCTAAGGCATAGGTAAAGAGTTTCGATATGAATTCCAATTGATAGGGTGAGACGTTGGAACGTTGCAAAGAATTGAGGGGTCCAGTGGCATTATTTCACATTATGAATTGTTATTTGTTATCCAGAGAGAGAGAGAGAGAGAGAGAGAGAGAGAGAGAGAGAGAGAGAGAGAGAGAGAGAGAGAGAGAGAGAGGGGGAGAGAGGAGGTGCAAACACATTGTTAAGCAATTGGCTGGTGTTAACCAAATTCTGCTTTGTGTGTGTGTTCGCTGGCTGGAGTTTTTATTCCATCTTGGATGCTGGTAAACAGAAAAAAGGTGTTATGTGGTTTAACAAAGAAAAAGAAATACTATGATTTGTTACACACAAATTTATTACTTTGTCTCAAAGTAATATTTATCATATTTTATTAGGAATTTACTTCGAGACAAACTAATAAATTTAGTTTAACAAACTAAAACAAAATAAGACGAAGTAGAACTGAATTTGGTGGGTGAGGAGAGGGAGAGAGAAGTAGAATAATCATCATCATCATCATTTTCACCAGCCTTTTTGCATCCGTCGTTGCACATGGACTTTTCCCCATGATTTGACAGAACTCTCCATCATGAGCGTCGCGAAGCCAGTATTTTCTGAATTTGTCTTGCTCGTCACGCCATCTTAATTTCTGTTGGCCATATTTCCGCCTATGATTTTCGGGGATTCATATTTTGATTCGTGATGTAAAGCAGTTGTCTGACATTTTTGCCACATGTCCATCCCATTGCCATTTGTGTTCTGTAATGGTTTCTAGGACAAAGTTGCACTAAAGTGCAGAGGCTGAAACCTAGATAGATCGTTGGAGGAAAACTATTGTGTTTGTGAGATCACTGATTTCGAAAAATACTTCGACTTCTACAACTGCAGCTACCGTTATATCTTTTTTCATATCCAAATGGAGACAATGCTCCAGGTTTGTACACGAATCAAAAAAGTTGAACAATTTTATTCGATCAAGTATGGCTTTGTTACACCAACTTAATTCTCTCCCAATATTACATTGCTTTAGTTCTCGACCAATAGCTGTGCCGTTGGCAAAGCAACAAAAATTCTACGAAAAGAATTAAAAAACGAATTTAATAAAAAATTGAAAACATTTTAAGTATCATTATCTTAAGCAGAACAATTCCTGAGTAGTTAAATTTCTCGCTGTGTATGTGTATGTATGCTTGCATTTATTTCAGGACTCCTGTCCATACTGTTGTGTCTGCAGACTTGAAAATCGGCATTAGTGTGCAACTAAACGCCTTCTGAAGAAATACTTTTCTTTTGAAGAAATGCTTTTTTGACCTTTTAAGGCCTTATTCTAGTTTAGGCAGGTTTCTGGACGTTTATGTTTTTCTAGTGGGAAACACAAGTGAAAAAAGAAGAAAAGAAACGGCGTAAAGTGAAAAATCCATAACCATAAATTTATATGGGGAAGATTTTTGAGTGTCCCCAGATCCAAAACATAGCGATTTCGGTATAGAATAGAAGGGAAGAGTTTGAGCATTGCCTCTATAATGGCTTACTGCAAAACTGAAGCTGAACGGTATTTTCGTTTTCCGCCTGTTTTCGAAAGAGCGACAAAGTGGTGTAAAGCAGATCTCCAAAAAGCGGGGACTACCAGTATTTGAACTATTAAATGATGGAAAATCTTGTTTCAGCGGGAGAGTCTATTGTTCTAAATGGTGGATTGGTGATATTTTTTTCAGTATTGTTACATTCAAGTGGACTAGTCTAAGGTTGCGTACAGAGAATTGAGAAAATCACAGTGTTCATGATACAAGTAGGCATAAGTACTTACATACATACAAAGGTGCACACTGTCAAGTACACATCTATTTCGGATACACTGCTATGTAAAAGGATATATGAAAATATTTCTTATCTTTATGACCCATTACGACACGTCAGATAATGCAAATTGATTTGCAATTAATGGATTCATTGCTTAAACCGTTCTTAGCAGACTAATATAATTAATCCGAGCTTTATGCAGGAGATATCAAGTGAGAAATATTTTCGGAATTAAGTGTCACATAAGGAAATCAATGAAAGCAATCGAGATGAATTTAGTACCGAAATAAATATAATGAGAACAAAGAAAAAAGTTATGTACATCCTGAACGTTGCAGAGAGTTGGACGCCATTTGCAATCTATTATTTACGTCTGCTGACGAAGATGGAAGGGGTATACTTACTCACTCTACCAGTCTGTTCACACGATATTTCCAAAGATCTTCAGAAACTTTCAATGACTTTTCGTTGAGGGGTGGACCATAGGGTAGGTAGAATTAATTAAATTTTGGGCAGGTTCGTGAGTTATATATAAACTAATTTTGATATAAACATCTCTAGCAACGGTTGTATCGACAGAGTTATGGTCTCAGAGTACTTCCTAGATTGTTCACATATTCGTTAATCTATTTCAGTATTCATATTCTTTAACTGAAATTTAGTTTTGTGGAAAGGTAGGCCATGGGCTACAAGACAAGTGACTGAATTTTAGGGCATATGTGGGAAGTTGTTTTCTTTTGATATATTATTGTACAGAAAAAGATATGAAAATGAACAGTTGATAAAAAAGTTGAATCTAAATTCCAAGAGAGGAGACTAAATATTTGTAGTTTTGAAATTATTTCTTGCTTTTTAATAATTTTTTTCCATTCAGTTTCCCGTTAGCATACAGCATTGTCAGTGCTTCTAGTTATTATTTGTACTCGATGAGTTATCGTACGAATAGTGAATGATTGTTCTCATTGGGTATCAAGTGACAGCCAGTCTCCTCATTACTCCGGGACTCTCCTCAGAATTCTTGCTGACCTCTGCAAGTTCGTCGTCTGAATGGTTTTTGGCTCTTGCTCCCATCTCTTTGCTAGATTATTCGGGGCTGTTCCCAATACTCCGGCCACAGTCGGTACTACTGTTACTGTTATGTTCCACATTATGCTAGGGTCTCTGACAAGGCCTAAATACTCATTTTATTTTTATTCTTAATCATGATATCCTAATTTAAAAAAACTTCTTTTACATGGGTATATGTGGACTATACTTACATAATCGGTCTTTAAAGATCCGCTACTTACTTGTAAGTTGATGGGGATTTTGTTTGTTCTTCAAGCAAAGACCATCGAAAAAATAAAGGTTCGATTTTGAATGCCGATATGAATCTTGCATTTTTTCTCTCTCTGGGCGCAGCCGCAGGGTGCATATGGTTGAAATCACACGTGAAATCATGCGTGCCATAATTCTTATTCACCTGAATTCAGTAACACTCAGTAACCTGCTGGAAGAGCAGTATAACGTATACAATAAGGACATACAGACATAGAGTGCAAGCATGAGATAACAGATAATCTTAAGTGTCAACACCCGCGGAATTTCCATAGGTACAAACATGGATTAGTTTCATATGCAAAAATCTCTCTTGTCCCTTCCGACTTGTTCAGTAAACTATCTAACGTCATTTTCTCCTCTATATCTTTCTGAATAAAATAGGAATTAAAAATTCATTCTGATAAATAAATAATATTTAAAGAAAATAAATAATATTACAATTTATAAAATTCATTGTAATAAGTATATCTTTGATAAACCAAGTGATATTTTATCATCAATGAAATTCATTGTTAAAAATACGTAATAAATTCTAGTAGAAAAAACTTACTTCTGTTTGATGAACTGAATTCTAACCCCAATTTTCACAAACTTGAATTGATGTAACATAACAGAGAAACAAACGTCTATTTCGTAGGGTTTCAGCAAATTCTTCTTGCAAACATTTCTCTCACTCATCATTGGTCATATTTGTACGAATTGACCGTAACAGATTCGGATCGTGAAAAGTGTAAGAAAGAATAAAACCAGAAGTTACTCGGCTAAAAACTTTGAAATAAATGAAAATAGAAGAACCTCGATACACAGGCTAAAGCATAGAGAGACAGGATGGAAACAGAAAGAATACAAAGGAGAAAACTTTGAATTTACACATATTGAGTTACTTCCTTTAAAATCAATATATACTCTTTTACTAGTGTTTTTAACTCCTTTTCCTCTAGAACATTAAAAGTATCTTTCAATCGGAATCAAATACCTGGACCTATCTCAATATTCGATCATTTCTTTTGTAGATAATCGTTGACTTTTCCACAAAATATCATAGCAATTCATAGAGAACTTCTGGAGATATTGAGTTGATACGTAAACGGACAGACATATAAACAGACTGATGGACGGACAGACACAAATGAATACATAGAGCTCATCCAATTTCATTGACAGAAGTGAAAAAAAGAATAGCAAAGTAGGAATTACTGAATAAAAGAAAACGTTACCGAACAAAACGTTGAAATATGCACAAAAGTAGGAACGTCAACCCATGAAATAGAGCGTTGAGAAACAGGATGGAATGAACGAGTGAAAAAAAAAAGAATGTAGAATGACGATTTATTTCAGTTGGAGATAATAACTGTGATTTGTTTGACGTTAATCCTACAGCCTTCTTCTACAAGATCTGCATCATTCAAGATGTTTGCCAAGCTTCTTTCACGTTCTGCAACATCAATCTACTAATGGAAAATGGGATATTGTGTTGCTAAAAAAAGGGAGAAAGTAAAACCTCTTCGTTTAGAAAAAAACAACAACAACAAAAAAACAGGGAACATCATGAGCAACGAAAAAAGAAATAAGGAACGGGTCTGATTAGTCATTCAATAGAAACCACCACGTGGCCAACGACTTTTAGCAGCATGCTGTGATGGAATCTATCAATTAAAAAAAATCAGAAAAAGTTACTTTTCTCATCTTTAGTTGGGAAGTCATTTTTAAGAAAATCTGAATTTTCGAAAAACAACCCAACAAAACAAAACAAAAACAAACAAACAAAAAACAAGCATAAATGCTGCCGGACATAAACTAAGGGAACAATCCAGCAAGAACAATAAGAGAGGGGAACTTCAAGAAAAAAAATGCGATTTTCTTTTAGATATGATAAGGGATGAATTTTTAAATCTGTAGCTCACTAGATTTACAGTTGCAGCCGTGCGCATGATACAAACATGCATAGCCAGGCAGACCACCTTAGGAACCGAAGAAACCAATGTTGACAGTTTTGGTTGACGGTCCCCAATACTCATCGTTTGAGTGATGTCCTGTCTTATGTGTCCTGATGAAGAATCTAATCGGAAAGTGTTATCTTTAAAGATGGAATGCGAAGAAAATAAAACAATAGAAGTTTTGAACGATAAAGGTCTTTACTGCAACAAGCTGTCATCAGAAGGATTGACTTGAGAACGAATGTAAGTTTAGATTGATTCCAGTGGATATAGAAGACAATTATTGCACACCATTAATGTAAAAATATATATATGACACGCCGAGAGTGCCAAGTTGTCGAAGGGTTTGATTGATACACTGATTACATGAGATTTTGATCGTAAAAAATGCTGTTTTATATCCTTGTTTTGATTGAATGAACCTTTGATTAAATTAAAACTACGTATTCATTCATTCTTTATAGAAATAAGATCTTAAGCCAATTAAGCAATTTCACTCAAAGTTTTGCACGCACAAACGCATATGCGCATGCGTGGATATATTATCACTATGTTGGACCAAGCTAAATTTGATAAAAAATGTATTTCTCTTTCTCTGTATACTTGTCGATACGTAAACTAATCTTTACGATTTGTCACAGCAATCTATATATGAATAATCTTTGAGTCTAGTCAACACCTACGCCGTTCGAAACCTGTAATTTATTGACTGAATAAGTACATTGAGAACAGTTTCTGCATGACCTATATATTTTCCACCAATGGTGAAAAAATCCCATTGTAGAACCTCTTAATAATTATAGCTTCAGAATCCTCCTGGCAATAGGCATTTTAGCCAAAGAGCAGGGAAATGCCCCAACCATAAATCTGCTCAAACAATGTAAAAATTCGACTAAATCAATGTAATTTTGACCAAACCGTGTCAATTTTCGGGCAAATTGTTTTCTTAATGAGAAAACTCCCACTTTCATATTTCCTGTAGTATTGATAATTGGCACTGACATCGGAAGAAACATCTCCTTTATGACAAAAGTATTTTTCCATAATTCCTATCATCTAAATGATTGAAAAAATATACATAGTCTGCTATAGCGCCATATTTTCTAAATGTTCCTACCGCATCGTGTTATGATTCACTGTCTCTCAAGCAAAGTCTCTATGTGTTTCTTATTTTCTTTTTCCTCGAGTCTTCCGGTTAGGTTTTCAAAAATGTAGGCACAAAAATACCCACAAAGTTTGTCAGCTTAAAAATTTGTAAGTAACTTTCCTGAACAACTTATTAGTATCTGAAACGTCGTTCAAGCAACAGCATAAAAAGCCTTTCGTCCAATACCTTATTGCAACATTTATCATGTAATTTTAATTGACTTTTTCACACACACACACACACACACACACACACATATATATATATATATATATATATATATAAATATATATATATATATATATGTGTGTGTATATAAATTGGTGATAGTGCATATATCCATTTTATGCCTGAAGGGCAGTGTCTCGTAAGCCTCTCAGCCAAAGTTGACGTCGTAAAGATAAGATGGGAAAAAAAGAAGAAAAAGAAATCGTCATTATTATTAACTTTTCCACATTCACATTTTCGTATAAAATAAAGCCTTCAGGGTAAAATCTTAGTTAGCATTCACTGCAATTTTATCCCATTCGACAAATATTGATTTACTGAAATATCTTCGGGCATTTGTAATTATAGAAAAAGGCAGTAGGAACACTGCCTCCCAGTTATGTCTTGTGATAATGCAATGGCTAAATACAAAGAAAAAAAACAAACATTCGCAATGCCTTGCACGAAAGACTTGTTTTGTCTATTCAGATCCCACCATCGGATGAAAATGAAATGTTGAAGACATGTTACTACGATTGAGGTATTCTCTGTTTATATGTGTGTAAGTGTTGCGTATTGAGCTACCAAGGGAAATAATGCAGCAGCGAAAAGCTACGACCTGTGATTTTCGTTCCCAAAGTAAAGGCAAAAATGCGACACGGTAGATGCAAGGTACAAAGCCGGGAAAATGGATAGAGGGTCGGAAATTCAAATGGTATGCTAGAGAAAGCGGACGAACTTTCCTATCTAAGTAAAAGTAACGACTGCTGGCTCGCTCCTCGGCATACTCTGTTGATCACTGGCTGTAAACAGCCTTTTATGGGGATTAAGTTCAACCCCAATCAAGCCATGAAAATAAACAAATGTTGCTCCCAGCAACAAATACCAATTGCAGATCAGTGAAAACACTTATAATTCCCTGAAGTGCCCGTCTTTGATATTTGTAGGAAACGACGAGGATCGTTCTCCAGCGACAAACACCACTTGAGTTTTGTGGTCAGCGAAAATAGTTATCATTCCATAAGGACCTGTCATCTTAGATCAACCTGAATCCGCACTGTGCACACTTGTATATTCCAACATAAGCATTGCTATTAAAAGATAAATGTTAACCCAAAAGGCATCAGGATATCTTAGCTTTGCAAAAAAAAGATAAAAGATATATCCAGACGGAATAATGGAAAAATGGAAAGACACACAGTAGTACGTATACCATTTGAATTTTCTTGACAGGGCCGAGATATTCTGACGTCCAGTTATTAAAGCTGATCAATAGATTTCACTGTGCAACACATTTTTAAAACCTTTTTTTTATGTTCCTGATTAATGAGTACCATTTTCTAATTGATTAAGTATCAAAAGTACCGAAAGTATAAAACATTCCCTTGAAATCTATACTTTTGTGACTGGGACAGTAAAGATTTGAAATCTACTTATCTCGAACTCGACAATGGGCAAAATTGCACATTTTTGATCGTTTAAAGTAAGGAAAACAGCTGCATATGAATAACACTGTCCAGGCCACAAAAAACATTGTCTGAAATAGATAAAAGCCATTTTCATTATATTTTATGAAATGATAATATTTTGAAAATAACAGTCACGACCCAGGAACAAATGAAGAAAAGTTGCACAGTATAATCAATTGATATTAGAACAATTAGTTTTGACAATTACTGTTGTTTCACGAATCAATCTCACGGCTGTAAATGCAAATTAAACAACCTAATGTCGCAAATGGACCATATGATGAGGTTGAAAGTCAAGAGATTTCTATAATGATCTCAATTCATCTTGTTAATGGTAATAAATCAAAAACCAATTGTTTTTCTGGTACTGATATACATCTGTGTGCTTAATCGTTACCAGAGTTGGGAATTGGTTTTGGGAACTAGGTATACGGTAAGGCTGGGTTTTGGCAACTATGTAAACAGTAATATTGTATCTAGGATTTATATGTAGGATCACAGGAGAGTCTATTTTGGAATGATCAAGGTGTACTTTCGCAGTTGGAACTGTAAGTGCCCTTTGGTGATTAAAAAATATTACCAATTTCGGAGCCGTTTTGAGTTATATAAAAACTCTGGAAATTGATACGTGTAGCAACCTGCCTATTAGATACACAACCCGGAAAAGGATTTTCTGTAGGAACGATGCATTTTTCCCCACTTACCAACAACTTAAGAAGTGACGTTTGCCAAGTGTTCAGCTGCGCAGAAAATGGATTCAATGAACTGACTTAAAACTCTGACTCAATGCAATTCTGTTTCTGATTTTGCTCGATTGACCTTTCTTACTTAGTTTGGAAGAAGCTTGCACAAAAATGCCTTCATAGTTTATCAACTTAAAAAGTAGTGAGTTTCTTTTCTGTTAGACTCGTATATTTAAAACTTCATTTGAACATTATCATTAGATGCTGTATTTTTAAACCTTATTGAAATATATATTATGCAATATTTAAAAAAAAAGTTTGCTATAAGTAGAATAAAAATTTTAACAACAAATTCTCTCGATTTCTTTTCGTGATTTCTTTATTCCAAAAAATTTTATTGCACTTTATGTAGAGTCAATATAACAATGTTTCATGGAAATTTAGTTTTTTTTACAATGATTAACCATCATAATAAACGGTATAACAATATATATATACATATATATATATATATATATATATATATATATATATATATATAGTTATATATAGTTATATATATATATATAGTTATATATATATATATATAAATATCATAATTATTATTAGTAGTATAATGGCCCTATTTACGAAGATATTGGACATTCTACTTCTAGAAATTGCAATAATATATATACATATTTATATATTGTTGCAATTATATATATATATATATATATATATATATATATATATATATATATATATATATATATATATATATATTTATATATAAACTGGTGGCAGCCCATATTTTTTTTTATGCCTGAAGGGCAGTGTGTCGTAAGCCTCTCAGCCAAAATTGATGTATAGAAAAACTGAAAAAGAAAAGCAACGTCATTATTATTAACTTTTCTTCGTTCACATGTTCGTATAAAGTAAAGCCTTCAGGTTAAAATCTAAGTTAGCATTCTCTGCAATTTTGTCCCATTCGACAAATATTGATTTACTGAAATAACTTCAGGCATTTGTAATTATATAAAAAAAAAAAGCAGCAGGAGTTTTACCTTCGAGTTCTGTCTCGTGACTAAGAATATTTGCCGTGCCGTGCATAGAAGGCTTGTGTAATATATTCTAGGCTTTTTCAATGTGCGAGTCCTGGCCCATTACTGGCTAGCCAAGCCTTGCTGTCTAGGTTGCTGCTTCACAGTAAATGAATAGATGAAGAATAAGAGAGAAAAATACTGATGACAATGGTATGATTAAGATTTAAAGTATAATCATACGTAGTAATTTCATGGTTACCTTTGTCATCAAGAATCTAATTGTTAAACTCTAAAATATCAACAGTGAAAGTAGCCTTGGCATGGTTGATAAACGACAACAGAAAAACATTATATATATATATATATATATATATATATATATATATATATATATATATATATATATATATATATATATATATATATATAATATTTCTCTCGCTCTTTCATGCAATGCTCTTCCAGAGGAATAGAGCATTCTGGTGGATGAGGGATTTCTGTGTAAACAAATATACTGCATAAATTCAGACTTACTGACTGTCCAGTTCTGTAGTCCAGAGGTAGGATTTCGGCCTGCAGGTCTGAAGTGAAGGTTTCATTCCTGCCCTGCGGTACTGGATGGGATAATGAGAAGTCTATAGCCACACTGAAGTGATGTAATAGATTGAAATTGTTGTCTGTGGATGACGCAATAACAACAATTATATATATATATATATATATATAATTGAGCGTAGCTACCTTTTTCAGTTTTGTCTCAATATTTTTGTACCGGCTGAAGTAATATAAATCTCAGGTTCTATTTTTGGAGCTATATAAAGTTCAAGTGTGTCGTCTTTTAGGAGACAAACCCCAATGGAGTATGACAGCTGGTGACGAAGACTCGGTTTTCGTTGCATGCGTTAGCTTAATGATCTTTGCAAGTCAGAAGTTTGGTCGAGACCAGGACTTTATACCTACAAATTTTTGACCCCAACCCGCAGAATGCAAGTCCACCAGAGCAATTCATCTGCCTTAATCAGACAGTTGCTGAGAGCACAGTCCTAATGAAGAGTTTTCCACGCTCATCGCTCATACCGGAAATCTAACCAAGGACCTTTTGCGTATGAGTCAGACGTGCTAATCATTGCACTATCCAAGATGACTGAAACTATAGGAGTATGCTAAAATAACTTTCTGCAATCCATCAGATACGTTTTCCCTTCCCCCAACATTTCTCCGTGGAACCAATTTGTTCTCACTCGTTCATTATGGCTATGAAAATTCCAGGGTTTTTTTTTATTATTATTCATAACGTTCGAATACATTTTGTGAATTGGGACGTAAACTTCTCTTGGATGAAATAAGGAAAGTGCCAGGTCCGCTAAATCCGATTTATTTCCCATGCATCTCATTCAATCGTATCCAAAAATGAATTTTTTTTTAATATGCAGATGATGCTTGTCTGAGGGAGTTGAAATGCCTCGGGTTTCATCGCCAAAATCTCGTATGATAACCTGGATTTATGTTCCAATTTGTTTTCATGAGGAACATTTCACTTGAGATGTGACGCCGTCGTATAAGTTTAGATAAAAATGCTCTTTCCCTGCATATAGTACCGAACTCAGCATATCATTAGTAACTACCAAACAAAACCACCATCGAAACTGTCCAAAAAGGTTTCTTCTGTTTTTAAATGGGTTTGGCTTGCTTATTAGATGATTTTGTATCCCTAGTCGGAAAAATTAAAACATTTACTCATTAATATCTCTAAAAGAAAACGCTTTGTTTTTGTTCTTTCAAAATTCCATCCAAAAATGAGTTCAAGGGGCATTTCAATTTACAATATAAATTTATGCTAAATTGGCTCATAGTTTGTAGTCTGTGGCATTCACGTTTGTTTTGAAAAGTCAGACTGCAATTAGTGATTGTTGCCCAACAAAAGGCGAGAGATGTAATTTATTCATTGATCACTACTTTTTTTTCATTTTTTTCCAACTGATCACCCCTAATGCAGCATACTGCTAAAAAAGGCTTGTCACGTGACGGTTTGTATTGAATGGATAACCATGTTTCTATATCCATTGAGTAAATCGCCCATTGGGTTTTAAATCAAGTTCTATTATCTTAAACATGTAATTTGACTTACTTTCATCCAACTTGGAAAACCTCTAGTACACACTTATAGACACTTTAGATTAGAAATTGTTGTGATGAATGGTATAATTTATTCCTTGGTTTTAAGGAAAGCTTATGTCTGAGAAATTTGAATGGATTATTCAAAATTATGCACAATTACAGCTCGAATATATAAAAATCGATAAATTAACATGAGAAAATGCATTCCTTAGAATTTTCAAAATCATTGTTGTTGAAAGGTGGTGATATTTACCAGACGATACTATTTAAAATAACAATTACGTTTAAACGCAATAATTGCTTTTAAACTTTATTCTGATTGCCTCATTGAACTTCCGGTTTTTGTTCTTACCAGTACTGTCACCCATAAACGAGTACATACATCTTTTTTGGATAGAAAATCTTCTAAACCAAACACCACAGTATTTCATTATTTCTATTAGAATATTACAAAATCAAAACGAACATCACCAGGAATTATATATTACCCAATTCTACAGCATTGAAATTCAGTGACCATGTATTTCGTTGAGATGTACATTTTTAGGGGAGTCTCTATAAATTCATGTTTCTCGCAACAGAGTTCCAATATTTTTAGAGTTCAGTCATAAATGATATCTGATAATATATGTCATGATTGTGTAATGTTCCACTAGAAATAATACAATCATACTATGTTTGGTGTAGGAGAAAATTAACTTTCTATAAAAAAAGAAAAATTGTATGGACGTACACTTTTATGGCGAATACTGTAAATAAGTGGGAAAAAAAAATCAAACATTGAAAACAAGAAAGTAATATGCGATCCGGCACTTTTCAATTGCATTTGAGTTGTTGCTTCTTAGCGCCAGGATTGACAAAAGAGAAAAGTAAAAAGAAATAATCAAAGAAATTTACCACAGAACCAATGAATAAATATTCAAAAATAATAAGTCGGGAGACATTTTACTTATATTAGATGGAAAACTAAATAATACAAGCCTGGCCGCCGCTGGGTAAAAGTTAATTAAATTCTTCTATTCTGACCAGAGAAGATTACTGCAACTTTTGAATTGTATATATAATAAATTTCAAAAAATGTAAAAATACATTTCTTTTATAAATGTATTTACTTATGACATTGCATATTTGTAACATGAATTTTGGCGGATACACTTCGTTGCAAGTTCAGCTTAGTCGGTAAGAAAACCGCCTACTGATCACTTGGTCATGATTTCAAATCACTGTAGGGGAAATGCTTTGGTTTGGTTCGACGTAACCTGACGGATAATCAGTAAAGAGTTTACTTCCAACAGAAGGTAAGTTATTTTTTGTTACTGTACAAAAACAAGGTTAACTCCAGCTTACGACTTGAATTTGAGTTTGACATGTTTCAAGATTTATTCATGATTACTTCGAATCATTAGGATTTTTTTTATTGGCGAAATTTCTCCGTCTAGATATAGAAAAAGATCTTATTGTGCATTCCCTGGGCACAGCCGGGTTCAAACCCCTGGAAACTCCTCCCACTGTACCTCTGTCTGCTTTCAGGGGAATTTTCGAAAATTGATTTGCTGACACTGATCTTCAACCCCAGTTCCCTTTATGCAGAATCGATTTTATGTTTTGTTTTCTGACTATTCGAAAGGATTGCTTAAAAAATGTGCAACATTTTTCTCTAGCAGGAATATGCATGAATACATATTCTTAACTGTCGAAAAAGTACAACTCTATAATCAGGAGCAAAATGAACAATTTCTTATATATATATATATATATATATATATATATATATATATATATATATATATATATATATATATATATTCATTCGTCCACTTCATACTTCAATCGTGTGGGAATTCGCGAACAAGACGATTTTCAATCTAGTATTGTACATGGTTAATAATGTCTATAAAGGTAGGTACATTAATGAGTCCATAGCCAAAGTGCTTCTTCATTAATCACATAAATCAAATATATATATATATATATATATATATATATATATATATATATATATATATATATATATATATATATATATATATAGATATATATATATATATATTAGCAAGAAAAGGAACAGACTCTACTCGAAACATTTAATGATGTATACACAGTTTTTGACAGCATATGGCAACATTTACTACTGTTATAAAACTATTTGATTCTGTTTGATTTAAAAAAAATAATCCCTTTTAAAATGTCAAAAACAGAAATAGATATCCATTGCATAAAAAAATAAAACAAAAAATATCGTCCAAAATGTAACATGATTCATTGGGAAATGGGAACGCTATATATATATATATATATATATATATATATATATATATATATATATATATATATATATATATATATATATATGTATATATATATATATATATATATATATATATGTATATACACGAAGTGTATACATTAGTCATACAAACTGTTAGATCACTTTCTTTTCTTCTTTTTTCTCTCCTTCGTTCTTTCTTTCTTCCTTGTACTCTCTATGTTTCTATCTAATACGATGTGTGACGTAAAAAAGAAAAAAAAGTACCCTTCTTTTTGCACATTCTCTCTATTTTGCTTTTCTTGTAAACACTATTGACCTATTCGAGTTTAGTCCAAACGAAAAACATTTTCCATTCATAGAACTGAGGACTTTTCTTGCGGTGAAAAAAGTTGGAGTCGTTCTTCCATCACGAAATCGCAAATGGAAAACGTTCGTAGCTATTGAAATTTGTAGGTCTAGTTGCATACTGATGGTAATTTCCATGTCTGTAGATAAAACAAAATGGCTTGGAGCAATAGAGTACATATAATAACACAAGCACACACACATATTAGAAAAAAGAATAGAACCTCTGGTCACCTTTGTTGCTACAGTAGTTCAATATGTGTCATAAAAAGAAAAGATTATCTTGGCTTTCAGAGAACTGTCGACCTTCGTTCCTGAATTAAAACAGCGGCAAGATCTTTGCAAAAATCAAAGTGTTCCAACTTCTTTCATCATTTTTATCAAATTCGTCGGGGATATTTCCCTGAAGAGACTAGACATATGTTATTTTGTTTGTAAGCCAGAAACATACATCTGATGAACTCAGCTGCCAAGAAGAGCATACGGATATTTTAAATCTGAATTATTTCAGTTGCGTCAAGAAGTTAGAAATGGCTGTACGCAGGATTTTTGATACATAAGTTAAATGTTGTTTTTTTTCTCAATACATAGTAACTAAGTGTAATAATTTCATAGATGTTGAAAATTAGAGTCACATTTAGTTTGTTACTAAAATGTAATACATATGTTTTAAAATGTTTTAACTAAGTTTTAAACACTGGTATACAATCACAGCAACTCCTTCATCAGGTTACATGAAGACCCTGAACACTTCCAACTCCAAAAAAGAGTAAGACAAGGTGTTACCAGCTCACTCAAACTCTCCACAGCTTACCTCGGGATGGTCTTCCAAAACCTGAACTGGGAAATTAGACGAATTAAAAAAGACAGCTAATTTCTAAGCAACCTCAGATTTGCAGACAACATTGTCTTTTTCGAAGAGAACCTACACGAACTCCTTCTAATGCTACACGAACTAAACAAAGAAACAGAATAGTCAACCTACACATGAACTTCAGTAAAACAAAAGTCATGTGCAACAATCACGTTGAGAATAAGGACATAACTGTCAAAATGGAAGATGCAAAACTGGAGAAAGTAGACCACTACATCTACCTAGGACAACAAATCTCTCCCAAACCTACAAAAGACGAAGAAATCAAGCGGGGAATCTCCCAAGGAAGGCAATTCTTCGACAGAGCGAGCTCAACCTTCAAAAACAAGACGATTTCAGAAACTCTGACACCCGTGATAGAGAAATGTGGTGGTCCCTAGGGAAGGTACATGTTGCACGACGGACATTAAAAGACTGATGATGATGATGATGATGATGATGATGATGATGATGATGAAACAAAATCCCCGTCAGGTCACATCTTGAATAAGCATCGTATACATGGTCACCCTAGCTGAAGCGTGGCCAGGACGCAATTGAAAGGGGTACCACTAAACTAGTTGCCAGACTGAAGGACCACCTATACGCCTCGTAGACTCCAGAAGCATGATACCAATTCCTGCTTTGAGAAGCAGAAGAGCCGATATGATGTAAACCTAATGCTTCTTGACCAACCAACACTCATTCAATACTCACTGTCGTTGCCCTATCTACCCAATCAAACATTTGCTCAATCTGTCAACTAACACATACACTAGGGACCACAGATACAAACTCCAAACTGGTACGAGGGAATAGTTCTCCATTGTAAGAGTGACAGCGATACTGGTACTGTCTGAGTAAAGTCATGGTCTCTACAGAGAATATGGAAATTTTCATGTTTAGCTCAGAGAAAGAATAGTCAAGCAAAGACAAATACACTTACAGTCTCTCCTACTTGACTATGTGATCCTGTCCATCATAAATAGATGAGGAACTGGGGTAACATTTACTTGACACCTAAACCGGTCAAATCGCAACATGGCCTCTACTGACCGACTTAAAGTACATAAGATAATTAAATTTGGAAAATATGCCCTTGCTAGATCTTTGCGTAAAAACTAGCACATCTATGATCTGACTTTGAATCCTGTTTTTACATAGTCTTTTCCTATTTGCTCAACAATGAAATATTCACAAATCGTTGTAAATGGTTATAAGAACAGGATCCTTCACATAACGAGCTGTTGAAATTAAAATATTTCAAATATAGTCAAGTGATACAAAGGCGAGCCAGTTGAAAAGGTGCATGCTTGATTGGACAAGACTTCATTGTTTGTGGAGCACCCCATCAATTGTCATGCACAATGATTCTCCATCCTTTGTGCTAAACTATGACTTTGAAGAATTCCAATTACTTTGCTTCAGTGTTGTCAAATTAAATCTTCATGATCTAAATTTGGATCTATAAATAAAAAGTGCAAAAATGTACTATCAACTTAAGTTAGTTCCAAATTGATGAATAATTACTTCTCGTGAGTTCTTTTTCGATGAAAAAATTAATCAATGAAAACCTTGGTTATGATGTTAATAACAACCATCGTGGTATCATTGTCGATAGTAATAACAATGAAAAATATGCCGTCACTTTATTTAAACTGTGATTTTATTCAATTTCCTCGTACATTGAAGTATACAACATAAAAAAACGGACGATCTCCCCCTCTTCCTTTTTCACTCTCAAAACAGATATTTTTACAAATGCCGTTACATCATCCATCTGTAAACCCTCGCTCATGAATGCTGATGACATATTCTGGCAAAAAATATATCAATTTCAAATGAATTTTTAAAATTCAAAATGATAATGCAATGTTCAGTCTATGAACCGGCATACCTAGCGAATATCAACTGGATGTAATGGCTAGTCGTTGGGTTTTCACAGGGCATACGGAGAATTCTCAAATCATAGAGAAGATGATCATTTAAGCTCTAATAGAATTTTAGGAGAAAAATTTTAGGAGTAAATTTTTTTATTTATTCATCAGTATTTTTCATTTCATCTTATATATATATATTTATATATATATATATATATATATATATATATATATATATATATATATATATATATATATATATATATATATATATATATATATATATATATATATATATATACGTACCTTCGTACATTTTCCCGTTTTTCTCAGACGTTCTTTCTTTTTTCTTTCTTTCTTTTTTTTCTCTCTTCTATTCATTCTCACCCTCTTCTTTTCATGTTTCTTTTTCTTTAACCCTCCCTTTTATTCATTCTTTTTATAATCCAAAACCGATAGGATTATTCATGGTCTCCATTTGGTCACTGCTATCTGCTGGGGTCAAGGTATCAAAACTGTAACAGAATTCCCGAGTAAGAACGTCAATTTGGAAAACAAAATAGCAATAAGATTTCCTAAAAATCTGAACAAATTAAAAAAAAAAAAACCCTGTTGAAAACCTGCGACGTAGTATATAATCTTTCGATAGCATTTGTCAATATTATCAAGATTTCTTTCTGTAATGAAACTATTGTTTGTCTCCAAAAGGTTTCCCCGAACACCAAATTTCCTTGAAACTTTATAGGTGAATGTTCCATGGCACCCAAAAAGGAATTGATTGAATTTGGGGAGGATCCAGATTTTTTCGGTCAGGAGATTTATTTTCAATTGAAAAATTGTTTATATATGTTCACAAATCTTTGTCCACACAATATCTCTGAGAGAGAGAGAGAGAGAGAGAGAGAGAGAGAGAGAGAGAGAGAGAGAGAGAGAGAGAGAGAGAGCAGCTGCACTTGAGCGTTCAAAAATGTCTTCTATAAAAGTATAATTCAAGGTAATATAACTCAGTAAAGTAACATAGAAAAGGTTCGAAAAAGGGGAGGGGAGGACTCATAGTAATTGATAACGGCTGTCTTACAACTTCTTACACATCTGGTGATTTTCTGTGGATATTACGAGAAACCACGAAATCTTGAACATTACTTTTATAGGAATGATTGTACTGTTCAAAGCAAGAATGACGAAAAGTGTGAATAGTTATGTCGTTATTTTCAAAATCTGAAAACGGTGTTTTGAACTAACGAAGCGCTAATTCAAATAAACAAATGATTTGTACACCAGTTTGTAACCTTCAAAATGGTCTCTTCATTCTAATACTGTAGGATGAATCAGAATCCGTGTCGATAGTCTGGTCATATATACATGCATATGTAAATGTATATGTGTGTGTGCAAATATATCTATATAAGAGAGAGAGAGAGAGAGAGAGAGAGAGAGAGAGAGAGAGAGAGAGAGAGAGAGAGAGTGAGAGTGAGAGAGAGTGAGAAATAAGTAAAAGCTGCCTCTAAAAGTAATAAGCCTTTCAAATAAAACGTTGTTGGCCAGTTAACCACCTATAAATTATGCCTCGTTTCAATATACTTCTATATTCGGATTTGTCTCTTTTCTTTCTCTCGTGACAAACGTCTTCTAATAAACCAACGTCGTACATCTTTTTTTTCTGGCATTTTTCATCATCTGTTTTTTTTCTACTTTTTTTTTTAATTACTACCAATCGTTCTCATTTTTTTTCTCTGTATCTTGGTGATCCTTTCTTTTTTTTTCTCATCAATAAATCATCCCCCACTTCTTTTTATCATTTTTGGATTTTTCGTGTTGTTGTTGTTGTTGTTGTTGTTGCTGTGGTTGTTTTTCTTCGCTTCCTCCTCCTCCTCCTCCTCCTCCTCCTTCTTCTTCTTCTTCTTCTTCTTCTTCTTCTTCTTCTTCTTCTTCTTCTTCTTCTTCTTCTTCTTCTTCTTCTTCTTCTTCTTCTTTTCCCACCTCTTCCCCATCATATTTCTCTCCTGGACCAATTGCCAAACCGCCGCTAGCCGATTACTCTGACCCTTCCATCGAGGCTGCCAAGATCTCCATAGCAAATCAAATATGACGCCAACCATCAACTCCTGTGATATGTTCTCTTAGGAGGGGAAAATAGGGGTGATACCAGCAATTGATGGTTGTGTGTGTGTGTGTGGGTGGGAGGAGGCACAACAGCAATTGATGGAGGGCAAACGTAGCCAATGGTCAGTGCCCTCTTTCCACATCCCCTTACCGTTTTTCTTCATCCTGAGAGTTGGTGACCGCTGGCCGGAGTTGGCGCTGACGAAGGTTTCTGATTTAATGGTCATCATAAGTAGCTATCAAAACGCCAGGATTGACCGGTCGTAATAGCAGTGTCCGTTGATAATAACATCATCGAAAGAGCCAAACGGGCAAGACCCGCTGGACAGCCAGCCGTCCGGCCACTACTCATCTGTGTGGCGCTCTCAAATGGACTATGATGTAACCCTTGCTGCTTGCAAAGACGTCAAATTTCCACTTCAACAATTGACGTAGTAACTTGGCAAATTAGGCAAAACTTTGCTGCTTCGTAAGCATACGCCAGGAATAGAAGATTTTTGGGTACGCATTTAGATTTCAGCTTGTGTATGCACGTTTCTAGATGCGTGTTTTTACTTTTGAATGGAGACACGATTTTAACTGTCATATTTCATTACACCACGTGTCTCTCCAAAAATTGGTACTACATGTCCACTAGTAATCATCATAAATGCATTGTTTATTTGATTCGTTATAGTTGCACAGTCTTATCTATCTACATCAGTCAGTACATATCTATCTATCTATCTATCTATCTATCTATCTATCTATCTATCTATCTATCTATCTATCTCAACCTGTACATGTATATCTATCTATCTATCTATCTATCTATCTATCTATCTATCTATCTATCTATCTATCTCAACCTGTACATGTATATCTATCTATCTATCCGTCTATCTATCTATCTTTCTATCTATCTTGACCTGAACATAATTATCTATCTATTTGCATCAGTTCATAGCCATCAACCTCTTTAGTCAGCTAATATCTATCTATCTATCTATCTATCTATCTATCTATCTATCGATCATAAAATGAATGTTTAAATTTGAAATTTAAGTTATCTATTATATAAAGAGTTACCTCAAACATTCAAATGATTCGACCACTCCTGACGAACACTTTTGGAGAAAATTGGTCACGTTTTTGCCAATGTCTTATGACGTGTTTTGAATAAAAATACAGTTTTGTTTTGTTTTCGAAAATCTTGTCTGTTAAGCAACTTTAGACTCTAGGTGATGGCACCATTTTTAGGTTGTGCTTAAAGCAACAAAAACTTAAATCCATAATGCATTCTCCGAGTGCTTTTTAGTTCTTATTGAATCTACCGAGAGATACGATTCGGGTCATTTCTCGAAACATCAAATTCTCTCGAAAGGTGTTATTTTAGCTTCTGTTTCCCTTTTAAAGAGTGCAAAACACTAAATATTATCCTGAATTATGTACACGGCTGATCCAAAAACAAGCATATCACTTACTTTGTTTTTTCTTTCATTAACTAATGTTGGTTTTTTGATATTCGAATTCCATAAGATTTATGACGTATATTTCAAAATAATACGCTTCTTATCATCAAGTTTTCTACGCTCGAGACAGCTTTATCATCGGCTTGGAACCAGAAAGATGACAGCCTGACAACGGATCCGACAGATTTTCATAACATCTCGCATGGGAATATGACTTGCATGAATATCTAAAAAGGAAATGAAGGATATTAGACGGGAGATATTGACAATATTTCATAATAGGATCAGAAGTTCAAAACACAGATGAAAACAACTCTTCATAGATTATATAAAACAAAAAGTGAAACAATGTTATTGCAATATTTTTTCGGTTTTTATTGTTTCCTTAATGTACTGCCTTTTGTTTTGTATTCACTTCATTTGTCGCGCAATATAACATGGTAAACATTAAAAATCATTGAAAACGGAGCATTGCTTGGGAAAGACTATGTATTTGTTTCCTTGATAATGAAAAACAGGCATTCCCCGCTTTCCGAAGCTTTTCTTTAAGCCATTTTTCCGCTTTCAGGAGAAAGAAACCAAAAGAAGCGATACTGGCCTCTAACGTTTGTTTTACCAAGAGCCGTTACAGAGGCAGCGTGCACCCTCTACTGCTCTCGTCTACATCCAAGTCCTTTGCACCCCCCGACAACCTTAATCTCTGACGACTTCGCCGAACCTTACTAAACATATCATAATGAATAACTTTTGGGCCGGGGATACCATAACCCATCCCCCCCAAAACAAACACAAAACAAAAACAAAAAGCACCCCCCTCCAAAAAAACCCTCCCAAAACGATGGTCCCAGGTTATGCACCTTAAGCCATTTCAGGTTCCGAAACCTGTTATCGAACAATTAGTTTCTTTAGTTTTCAAGTAGGTCTGGCTAGCCGGCTCTCTAGCTGCATATGTATCACGGGTACAGGCTGCACCAATGGAGCTAGAAGACTAAATATTTCAACATTAACTCTTCATTCCCCCTCAGATACTTTTCAAAATGGTTTCAGTTTGCAATGTACGTTATGCTAAAATAATCCCTTTTTTTGTACAATTGTTTTTTTTAAATCCTGACTTTTTTTCAAGGAAAGGGCAAGAGAAGCAAGCTATTCATTGATCACGCCTTTTCCAGTTTGAAAAAGAAAATCATTCCCAACTCTGCACACTTGTGAGCACGTAGGTGTGTTAAGGTGTTTGCAAGTGTTTTCAGATAAGTAGATAAGTTACCATCAATTTTGATTAGTTTTTTACCCTCATCTCTCAGTTGATTTGTATTCTCACGACTTTACTCGGGCTCTAATTCTACGTCAACGATTAAACAGCATAATCCGAGGTAAAGAGCAAACCCAAGTTAAAGTCACGTTCTGTAGCCAGAGCGAGTCCAATATACACCCTGCTGCTAAATAAAAGTTAATCTGGTACAAATATAAAACAATTGTTTAGAATGG
>OY735218.1:57593397-57603397 GCA_963457665.1 Thysanoteuthis rhombus | reverse complement strand
ATGTATATGCGGGTGTTTAGGAAAGCTATTGAGTCATTAGATGTCATATAATTAAATTTAATCGAATCGTATGCAGAGTTTGCAAGTGCAAAGAAATTCTCTAATTTGGCTTCATCTCCTGTGCATATAAAAATGTCGTCTATATATCTGACATAGCAGGGTTTCTTCGAATTTTCCTATGTAGATATTAGCATTGAAGAAGGCCATCGCTGTGCTTATATATATATATACATACATACATATATATATATATATATATATATATATATATATATATATATATATATATATATATATATATGGGTGTAACAGGGTAAATGAAATTTAAAAGGCAAAGGGAAGATAGAAACATCTTGAGTTGATTTATTTGATCTAGAGGATGAATAAAGGTTGTTTGCTTGGAGCCCCTACAGTTCTAAAGTAGTCAGCCACAGCCTCTAATTGAAAAGACATTTGGAGAAAGAAAGCGCAAAAGGGATGGGAGCAAAAAGAGAACACATTTAAGGATTCTGAGAGAGTAAGAAAGAAAACAAAAGAAAGCAAGAGAAAATAGAAGAAAGGGTAGATTATTATGTACGTCAAGCATCTGATGGTAGATATGTTAAACTTGTGAAAATGATTGCGAGAAAGAAGACCCTTGCCGATGAGTTGGGGGCCAAGATTTGACCAAGAGAACAGGGTCGCAGAATAGTAGAATTATGAAAGACATAGAGCCGGATGGCAACGGGCAAAGGGTCCACGTTGGTAGAAGGGTTAATTAACTAGTCACTCTCACTCCATATGCATAATCATTTCCATCTCCCCCCCACTCTCGATCTCTCTCTCTCTCTCTCTCTCTTTCTCTCTCTCTCTCTTTCTCTCTCTGTGAAGGACCTCCGCTAGTTTTGTACGCAATTCATTTTTGGTTTGCTGACAAAGTAAAGAATCAACTGCTACAACAGGGAGGGGGGAATGCACTCAAACGGTTTACAGTACATGTAGAAAGTGCATATCGCTACCAACGCCCTTTCCAGGGGATGGTTAATTGCGTCAATTTCCCTATAGCCTATAGTCCCACCTTCCATCAAATTTCGTCGGAATTCATCAAGAACTTTTGGAGATATCGTGTTGATAAACATGACAGGACGGTGAGTGTTTTTGGATCCAGCCCAAAATGCGATAGATTTTCCTGTAGCCTAATGTCTACCTCTACACTGAATTCTGTAGAAATACATTGAGAACCTTTGGAAATATCGTGTTGTTATGGGCGTATTCATAAATGTCATTGAAAAAATCCGACGAAATTATCCCTCTATCTTAATTCCTGGATCTGCCTGATGATATTGTATCTCATTGTCGACACTTCCATGAAATTTCATTGAAATCTATTCCGTACTTTCGGAGATATCGCGTGGATATACGAATAGACGCGACCAATTACATCATTAACTTTTTGAACTCCATTGACAGAGATATATTATGGATGAGTAGCTACTATGAAAAGCAGAGGAAACCAAAAAGAGAGCATGTACCTCTGCCAACGTCACTGTCAGTAAGAACTGAATGAAAACCAGTCCATATATAGCTACAGATGCAGGAGGGTGATTGTAAAAAATCCTAGATCCGCCATGAATTCAATTCATTCTCCATTAGCCCATCGTTCTCCATTTCACTATTTCTTTTTGAAATAATTGAAAAAAATTGGAGATATTGTATGGAGAAACATGAACAGATGCTATAATATATGCTAAAGGGGCAAAATATCTCTCAAGCAAAAAAAACAATCCCTGGATCCACCCCAAATTAAAATTTCTCCTCATGTACTCTTCCATAAACCTAGAGTGAAATTCATTTGGAAACTCTTGAGATATTGTGGGGAAATATAGAGTCACGATGCAGTGGAGGTAATTTTATTGATAAAATCTGTGTCTGCTCGGAACTTTTAATACTTTCCGTAGCACATACCACGTATTTTCTCTGGAATTCTTTCAGAACTTTTGGAAATATTCTGTGTCGTAGACGTCTACCTATCATATCGGAGGCGAAAAAATTCCAGGTCCTGCTCCAAACATAAATTATTCCCTCTGTAGCCTATTGTCCACCTTTCTTCTAAATGTCGTTGTAATTCATTGAGAACTTTCGGAGATATTGATAAGCAAATGGAATGACCCAGCTGAATGCATAGACCTCTTTCAAGTTTGTGGGCAGAGTTAAACTTTATATCTCTCAATAAAAAAACAATCCTGGGTTAGGCCTCAAATTTAATCAATCATTTCCTTCCCACAAAATGTCATGAAGATATCGTGTGGACAAACAGATACACATGAGTGAATACACATACCTCTTCAAATTTCGTCAGCCATTATCAGGTCCACTAATGAAAAAGGGCCTTTCCCTACCACGGCGGCCAGCGCTATACCAGCAAACCTTTCCATCTCATTTCCTCATTTTGTGTCCGGGCTTTCTCTTCTGCGTTTTCTGTCCCATGGACACCAATCAGTTATTCCTATGTTAAGTGTCCAGCCTGTCTCCATTTTTGTTGCCCTATTATATCCATAATATCATTAAATCTAACCCACTCTCTGACCCCTGTTGATCTTGTCTATCTCATACCATTGCTCTTTCCATGGCTCTCTACTGACTTCTAAGTAGATTCTCAGTTCGATCTGGAGATTTCCATCTGGACGTACTAAAGATCGCTATGCTAATATGCTTAAAGCGTGAAGTATATAACGAATGCATAATACCAGTTATGACTTACAGATGCGAAAAAAAGATTTTAATTGATATTTGAAATGAAATCTCGATTTTCGAGTGTCTGACTCTACTGAATCTCAAAAACTGGCTTCATGTATCAAAATTAATTACGAGAAAGATGGTAAATTGAAAAAAAACCTGTCTGGAATCAGACTTTCAATTTGAAAGAACTGATTCCAGCAGATGTTGTTTACTTAAATGTGAGAGATACCAATTGTTTGATAAAAGGAAGGATGTTGGAAGGCTGATAACGGGTTTTCCACCAAACATCTGGATTTCCCGGTTTATATTTTGAGGATAATACACTTCCCAAGTTGTTTCATACCCCGAGTTAATAAAGTATTGGAAATAACACATCAATTCATATAAATGCGTCTCAAATAATGTTTAATAATGTGTAAATCATTAACGAATTAAATGTGTTTGAATGTCTTATGATTCATGTCCTATTGGTGTACTTGCAATAACCATGCAATGAATTTCAGCGTTAAATTGACACCTAATAAGAAAAAAAAAATCATACAGAACAAACACGCTATATAAGAAGAATACATACCCAGGGAGCACTCAGGGAGAACACACCCAAGTCAAGCACTTAAACTGGATGAATATCAGTTCATATATAGCTATTGTACAGAGGAGTTGAGTAGGTAAGTTTAGATTTACTACATTTATAGATTAGTTTCTTAACATATGAAAAATATCTCCAAGATTTGATATTTCTTCCATAGCCCATAAGTCATTCTATCACAAAATATCATTCATGATCATTGAGAACTTTTAGGGATATTGGATGGACGAACATGAGTAAATACGTATAAGAATATGAATTACAAATTACGTTATAGTATATAGAAACTTACCTGAAATGATTTCTCGTCGTTGCTCAGTTAATATATGATTCAACGTAAATAGAATGAACAATCAAAGAAAATTAGAGCTATTGCAGGAATCGAACCTGTCACTGATAGGTAGCTGCTTTATCATAGCGATGCACCTACTATTGTGCTAAACAGCACGCTGGTAATGCAAAGGCTGAATAACTGCTCTCAACCCAAACTCTCATCTCGTTTATTAGGTTTAAATTTTTTATTCTTTGTAATTTAATACAATTTATAATTCATTCTGTCGGACCAAATATGCCCATTTCCTAAATACATATGAAGGTATAAAAAAAGGGAGAAATAGCTCTCAATAAAAGAAATTCCTTGAGCCACACTAGAGTTTAATCAATTCTTCCCTACCCTATGGTCTGTACTCCCAAAAGGAAGACAATTGAGAACTCTCGCTGATTATATGAGGACATAATCAGGAGAAGTAACTGCACAAAAAAAAACCCCACATAGATCTGCCCAAAAATTCAATCAGTTCTTCCTTAGCTCATATTCCACCCTTCCACAAATGTCATAGAACTTTTGGAAATATTGTGTGAATAAGCACACAGATTGGCACAAGTGAATACGTATACCTTTTCCAACTTTACTGCCAGATGTAAATAATCATAAAAAGTTATCATCATATGAATGAGAATAAATAAATGTTCAATGAGAGTCTGGAAAACTCTTAGATTTAATCAACTCGAAAACAAAATAAATAAACGAATTCGATAAAAATTCATGAAGAGAAAATACGAAATATTTCATAAGCGCGAAATTTTAATCAGTTAGTTTTCCCAGAGGGAAACCTTTTTCCAGGAATATTTTAAACAATATTTCTTCGTATATTCCTGTGTTCTTTGAACAAAGTCCACGTATAAAGTTTTACTTTTCTTTGATTGAAATGGGAATATTTTGCGAAAGAATTATTTGATGTAGAAGTCAGTTCATTTGAGAAGAGTGTAAGGACATTATATTAACCCGTTCTCAGCCAAGCATTATTTTCACTCTAGCTACCTTGGTTGGTAGCTAGGTCAGTGTAATAGTTAACACGTCATTCTCACAAACGGGAGGCCCTGTGTTCGACTTCCAAAGTGTGTGGAAAACCTCTCCTCAGGACAAAATAGTGCATTCAGAGATTCATTTGGGTGGGTGGGTGGGTTGAAGAATCTCTTCGGTAGACTTGCATCCTGCCAAGAGTGTGGCTATAAAACTCATCGGAGCAAAGTCCTGATCTCGACCTGACTTGATAATTGTAAGAGCCACTAAGCGCAGTTCCCCATTCTTTCTGGTCGTCTGGTTGGAATTAAAGTGTAGTATCTGTCCCACAGCATTGCCTGAGTTGACAGCCCTGACGCTTGCCAGTCAAATGGACCGGAGATTGTGTGGCAGGTGAGCATCAAAACTGAGTGCGCATGTGCAATGATATTTCCGATGAGAGCCTCTGAGGCTCAGCATGGTTAAGTGCATGGGGAATCTTTGGACTCGTCCTTCGGTTCCCCCATTATTACTCGGCCCAGCTGCAGGGATACAGTTCGCTTCAGGGCGTCAGCTGGAGCTATTTTTGTGGGTGTTTCATCCGATATTAAACTCGACCTTGTGTCACACTCCGCTCGCTGTGGGAGTGCAAGTAAAATTGATACTGGGAACATTGAGCTGACACATGCAACAGACATCGAGATCAGTTAGCAACTCTCATTCTCTATTGGGAGTTGTTTCTCAAGAGATCGAAGTTGGATGAAGTCTATGTATTCTGCCTATATATCTATATGTCAGTACAATCTCTCGAAAAGTTCTCAAAAATTTGCAATGACACTCTGTTGAGGAACAAATCATACACGATGGAAGAAGTAATTGGAATCTGACACAAAACCAGAATTTCATTTCCGATAAAGAGATACTTTTCATCATTTTATTGGAAAACAAATAGATCATGAAGAAGCTAAATTTGAATTTCGAGGGGAGTTACTCAAAATTTGAACATTTATAACTTCTATATCGTCTTTGTGAAACAATGATGGAAATAGGTGTGATTGGCATGATCAAAATAGTTTTATTGGAAATTAAAAAGACTCCGAGCATTGCAGATCTAAAATAACACAAATATCAACTTATCATGTATCACCACAAATACACCTCAACCAAAACATTGGAAGATGTATAAAATCTGCAATTCTCCCACAAAAATCAGTTAACAAAAAATAAAAGGTTATTTAGGATTCGTTGCAGCGATTGAATTCAAGATGTACAATGATAAAATGTTCACTCGATATAAGTATTTGTAACACAAAATATCTTTATGAAAGTCTTTTCCGTTTTTAAGGATACGACTATTCGTTCCCTCGGGGACAAGGGAGATAATTGATTCAGAACACCAAGGAGTTTCTTGAAGTAGAAAAAAAATCAAAACTAATTTATGATATAGATTTGGCAAAATATTGGTTTACGTAAGTTCAAAAAATAATGTTAGAAACTGTCAACAAAAACTGTCGATAAAACTGTCGAAATAGGTTTCTTCTGTTGTTATATTGTTCTTGCTATGTTTCATGCGAACAGGCTGTGCCAATAGAGTAAGAGAGTAACAGTTACCTCGTATAGCTAGAAAAAAAATCAAAATTCACAGCAAGTCAAAAAACTTTCATGACCAAGTCCGTTTATTACATGCAATTGGAACAAGTTATCCATACATAGAAAAGTTAATTGAGTTATATATCCGAAGTAAATACATGTATACACGTAATTACATGTATACACGTAATTACATGCCAGTGAAACTCTATGTAAACTTTTGAATGAGACAAATTGATTTCAATAACCAATCCTCCAATTATTGCCGACCCAAATTACTAAAAATAATTCTATTATTTTTTAGAACAACTCGAAGCGTTGTAATGAAATAAATTCCCAAATTAATTCCAAGCAGTAATTATTACTTGATTTCTCATTAAAGGGATCAATTTTTTAAAAATTATCATATTTTTCAATAGAGGAGAATCTGTGGCCCTCATAAAAACCCGGCCTTGCCGTCAGGAATATAACTTTGTCTGATGAGACAGGAAACTGAGAATAACTTCTGATGCCGGGCAGCGGATGCAGTAGAGTATCTTAAAACCTATACTAAACGACAGGAATCTTCATCAATCACTTAAAACAAATTTAAAAAATGGTTTGTTTAACGTGTCTGTGACATCAATTCACAAAAATGCCCATACATTCTGAAGGAGACATTTTTACCAATATTTGTTGATGCTTATTTGGACCAAAACAGTTTCCATTCCCTGACATCAAAAACGCTCAACATTGTAAAAATTGGAACAAAAAATAATAAGCAACTCTCATGCTTAAAACAATTTCCTGATATAAATATCATTGAGGAGAATTTGGATGGTTAAGGAAAGTGGATACCTTTATAGTTTTCCACAGATATTTCCTATGTATTTTCAAAGTGATCTCGCTTGGTGCCTCACACGACAAAAATATCTTGAAGAGTGTAGTGTTTACAATTTGTCAAATACACAAAATTTTGATATTCATGATAAAATATTCTTGAATTATTTAGATCGTTGAATAAACATTTTATTTGAAAACATAAGTCGATTTATCCACCCCCTCTGTCTGTCTCTGTCTGTCTGTCTGTCTCTCAATATAGCGGTTGTAAGTGTGACTTTTGTTTATATGTCAATACAAATGCGCTTACTCAGTTAATTATTTCGTACAGACGCAACACACACACACACATACACACACACTTCATAGAGGAACTGAACAGTGTGCCATTGGAAAACGTTTATGATAACACTTCTAATTTGCCACTGACTTGTCTCTGAACATTTTTGTCATTGTAAACAAAATTTAAACCAAATACGTTGCTTTTTAAGATACTTCATAGTTAAGCAAAAAAGTCACTAGACACACGTCCAATCTGGTATGTTTAGCTCGAAAACTAACCAACTTAGCTCACACAAAAGGTGAAGGTTATTGCTAAGTAACATGCTAGTTACCAGCACTTCAAGCACAAGACATTTCATTTGGACACCGTTTCAAAAGTTCAGCTTCTTTATGGACAGACCTCAAATATATTAACGTTTGTACGTATGTGAACGTTTGTGATTGTGCACGTATTTATGCGTGTCTATTCCCCGGGTCAATACAAAGAAACTTTCCATTTTAATGATAAACTTCTGGAATCTAAGAATCGGTCAACGGCAAATTTTCCACTCGCTTGCGGCGACCCAGGGTTGCAGATTTAAAATTTGATTTTCGTAAGGTATCACTAAGACTTCATTTCTGGGGGCCTCCAAGAGCGACGATATATTTAATATCATTTATTAGATCAAGGCAGCAATTTAGAACCATAATTGCATTAGAGTCTGAGAGATTCTTCGCCCAACAGACTGATGATTTGTTTCGATGGTCTCTGATTAAATAAATTGTTATTTCTGGTAAATATTGACTTGAACAGGTAATCATGCCCAGATGACAAATTCCAGCGTATTTTCAAAACACCAACGGCACAAGGAGAGCGGGGGTCGTCTTTGGAGGTCAGGGGGGCATTGTCCGTACCATTCCCATCGATTACTATTAATTTTTATTTCCATTTATCATTTTAAAGTTTAAATCAATAGTTCATATTTCTTGTTTCACACCGATGTCTTCCAATAGTTTTAAATCTAATTTTCTGATTTTGGCACTTTTCACAATTATCTTTACCTCAAACTTCCTGCAGTTTATTTCTCCCATTCTAGCTTATAAAAAGTAAGGAATATAAGGAGATTGTATATGCATACAATTGGTTGATTTATTTATCAATATTTTTATAGCTTGTACCCAGTTAACGAATCAAAGCCTGCTTTCATATAAACAACGGGAAAGGAAGGTTGGAGTCCTGTATAGAGGCCAGGGAGGCGTTGTCTACAGTATCTTTTTCGTTTATTACCTTTTTTATTTGTTTTCATGATGATTTTATCCATAGTTCCCACTTCTTATTTCATTTCAATCCCAATCAAATCATTTTGATATAGTTATTTTTTTCTGATATTGAAACTTTTCATTATTGTTTTCCCCCAGAACCTTATGAAGGTTATTATCGCTTTCTTGACTTTCAAATTGAATAAAGACGTATAAGAACGTATGAGAGCAATGTATGTTCTCCCAAATATTTAGAGAAATATGTATCTACTTGTAATTATAAATGAGCTCAACTAACGGATAATTATGCCTAGACGAGAAAAATTCTAGCCAATGATGCAGTGAGGGTGGAGAGCATTTTTTGAAGTCAGTGGGAAGAGGTCATTTGCTAACACGATTCTTGCCGATTACTGATTATTTTCTGAAGTTTTATTTTCTTTCACCTTTGTTTAATTCATTGTTTCTATCACTCATTTCACTCCGATATTTTCCAATATTTTGGACATATTTCTTTAATCTTTATGATTTCGAAACTTTTCACAATTACTTTTATCCAGCATTTTATTAAGTTAATTTTTACGACCTTGCTTCATAAAGGAATCAAGACGTATAAAAATGTTTTACGTGCATACAAACTGTTCTTTAATATCATTGAACAACTGTAGCTATCATAGATGCACGTGTGTGTGTGTGTGTGTGTGTGTGTGTGTATGTGTATGTGTGTGTGTGTGTTTGCTTATGTATGTTTGTTGGTGTGCACCAGGGCTCCTGGCCTTACTATTTTGTCTACAGACTTGGAAATAAGCAGCAATACTCCCTTAGACTCTTTATAAAATTTAATTTTGAGTTCCTGGAAAAAAATTAGCTCTTTTTTTGGGGGGGGGGGGCTTATTTTGATGGGTTCATAGTAACCTCAGATTCTACAGAATCTAAATATTGATAGATATGTTTTCTTCTATGTATTTTAGATGTTTTCCAGTAAAAAAAAAAAATACCAGTGATGTTATAAATGGATTTTTTCTGACCTCTTATTCTTCTATGCAATATTTTTTTTACTCGTCTTCAATAATTATTTTCTATTTATCACCGAAAAAAGATGTAGATATGCACGGTTTCTATATTGAATCTAACTAACAGTCAATCTTGCTCAGATGACGTATTCCAGCGTATTTTCAAACCACAAATAGGCAAAAAAGATTGGGAGTCGTCTTCTAAGGTCAGGGGAACTTGTCCTCATCATTCCTGTTATTATTTCCATTCATCTCGTTTTTCGTACAACTTCGATATCTTCAATTTTAAATCTAATTCTTAATTTTCTCATCTTGAAACTTTTCACAATTATTTTTACCAAGAACTTCATAAAAATAGATTCTTCGAATTATTCATTTTTTAGTTTATGTTTCTTATCCAGTAAGCCGAATATCAAACTAACATTTCAGTCCGTAGGGTCCATCCGCTTACACACAGCCAATCAAACAATT
>OY735218.1:57583397-57585897 GCA_963457665.1 Thysanoteuthis rhombus | reverse complement strand
CGATTGGCAAAGATAGAGGATTATCAATCATTACAGACCCCCCTATTCTGAAAAGTAGATCATGGTCGGTTGATGGAAGGCCTTAAAGAAGAGATACAAGATCTCCCGAAAAGCTCGTCTCCTGAGGTGAAAGGCACAGTAAGTGGACAAATGTGACAGTCAACCAATCCAGAGGTCCTTGCGAGGTCTAATATCCCGTTCCTGAGTAAGCTGAAGAGCAAAAGTAAAAAAAAAAAGTGGCACTGCAAGGTGGAAGTTCTCCTTCCCGGCCGTCAGACCTACTTCTGCAACCGTTGTGAAAAAGCCATACCTCTCCAACATAAGTGTCGCTGGATACTTTGGGGCCTGGAATAGACAGGGACATCTCTCACGAATATTCATTCGAGAAGCCATAATTTTCAGGCTTGAGGGAATCTAGTGGTCATCCGAAATCGATCGAGAGGTTAGCGATGAGGTTTCCTTTAACATTAGGGAAGAACTGTGGAAGAAGCATTCGATAAGATACGACCATTATTACAACAGAGTGTATAAATTAACCAAACAAAGAATTACTACTGCTTTATGGAGAACGGAATTAAAAGATTTTCAAACGCAGTGAATCGTGAAATTAGGAGAGATTGGCAGAAAAATGATAATGCATGTTTTGCGGGTGGGATTTTGAAATGAAAAAATATTTCCTGAAGTATCAATGAATTATATCACGTGACATTCACGTGTAGCATCGATGTTAGGAGGAGGGATCATTCATGGAATAATAAAAATGGAGGTTTCCAAGAAAACAAGCCTGAACATAGATCCACAAGTTCTTTTTTGTGTGAAGATCAAGCAAGTTTCGCTATCATAAGCTTTGTATGATGGTCATCACTGCTAAAGGTGCTAGCAAATCTAAAACACAGAGTGTTCGAACTGCAGTGAAATAATGTGGAATGAAAATACGTTTAACAAGCATCTTAGTTAATGTTTGACAGGGAATAAGATTTTCTTAGTTTTTTGCATCTTGTACATAATACTTAAAAAGCAATAAAAGTCAAGCAATGAAGTTTTGCCTTGCGATACGTAGGAGGTCAATACGTAGGTGATCTGTTCAACCCTTTATATATATATATATATATATATATATATATATATATATATATATATATATATATATATATGTATGTATGTGTGTGTGTGTGTGTGTGTGTGTGTGTGTTATGATTATGATATGCGTTCTATTATATTGAAAACTTTATTTGAAATAAACTTCCGAATTTTCACACAGTGGATGTATCATTTGGCTTAGACAATGTAAAAAGAATAAACTATTAAAGAAAATTGGGCTGCTGCTGTTTATCTTAATACCTACTTATTTACTTTCCCAACTTAGATCAGTTAATATGTTTTGTAATTCTTCTGTTGCTCCTAACGTCATGGAAAGGTCATGGTCGAATGTCAAGTGGTTCAAATATGCTCCGTCTGTGATTATTCCCTTCCCTTCCGGTTCAGTTTTCAAAAGTGTAAAGTATAGAATCATTGCCCAATACCAACCATGATCTATAGCTACGAAACCTTTTCACCACCTTTGATGGTTACAGTTGTTCCATTCAGGGTGTTGCAATTTTATTTTCCGTCAGTGTATATGGATTTCTTGGTGGTCAGAGGAAAGATAAATCGGTATGCTAATATTAATCTGCTATGAACATCGAAAGCCTTCTTATAATTCTAACCGACTCGAATTCCATGACATTAAATAATGTTCACCTAAGACTCTGAGTCCGACTTCTAAATTACTAAAGGTCGATTCGGATTATAATGGAAGGTGCAGTGAATTGCAAGCAAGTATTCCCTACGTGAGCTATTGGTATGATTGGTACGAGGCTAAAAGACATAAAATTCGTCATGGAAGAAATTTGGTAATTGGATTTATGTATTATCTATAATCTATGATCTGGTTCCCAACTTTGAATACTTGCATAGTATCGAACAAGGTACAACCTAATAAAATTAAACTCAGCCAAAACTGTGTATTGTAGTCATATATATTGAATTGATGTACCCCTGAAATTTGCAACTTGTGGGGTTGAAACAATTTCTCGATGGAGACAACTATCAAATATCAATTATAAAAGAGTCCCCTGTTATTCAATTGCAAATGCCTAAAAAGTCTGGGTGCAATCAGGAGTTTGATTTTTATTATAGTCATAACAGATTGCACGACTTATTTCTCGAAGGGGGATTAAACAGACCGAATGCACGTGTAGTATCTAATGAATGCATTGAGGCTTTTCAATTCCAGTTGGAAGAATATTTTTTATAAATCAAATATGTACTTTCAAAATTGCAAAAATGCCATGATTCTATTCTGTCTTCGTATAAGAGCAAGTGTCAAAAACAAATAAAAAGACAGGTCTAGTTAGTCACTCATTAGGAACTGTCACGTAACAAATGTCTTTTCAGTCTTCTAGCTCTATTGGTACGGCCTGTATACATGATACGCACAGCCAACTTATCTTAAAAACTT